>PVKH010012336.1:0-17331 GCA_004027955.1 Chaetophractus vellerosus | reverse complement strand
CCTCCCATGTGGTACCCCAGCATGCTCTTTATCCACTGAGCTATCTAGCCAGGCCCTAGGATTAATCTTTTGTTAGATATCAACACTGCAAATATTTTCCATTCTGCTTTAAAATGTCTTTGTACTTGATCTTCTGCATTGATCATATACTCAACATTGATAAATACAAATTCATTATTTTTCTGTTTGCCTTATGAATTATCTTTTGAAGTTTGGTCTAAGAACTCTTTTCCCAGAGTAATGCACAAAGATATTCTATATTTTCTTCTATTAACTTTATAGTTTTAGCTTTGAAATTGAGGCCTATATATGCATGTGGTGGTGGTGGTCAGTAGGGGTCCAATTTGATTTCTTCATATAATGAGTCGGTTTTCCCAACAACACCTACTGTACAGTCTATACATTTTCCATTGATTTGGTGTCAACTTTGTCTTATGTAAGTTTCCTGCATTTACATGAGTCTTTATTCTGTTCTTCTGGTTTCCTCTTAGTACCTAGGAGGACAAGTATCTGCCCCTTTCATTCTATCTTTTAAGAGATTGGTTTGGCTATTCATTAACCTTTATTCTTCCATATAAATATTAGCATAAGTTTATTGAGATCTTTAAAATATCCAACAGGAATTTTGATGGGTTTTGCATTAAGCTATAAATTAAAATGAGAGAAAAACTGAAATATTTATAATAGCTAATCCTCCCATCCTAAAGCATCAACTGTCTCTCCATTTATTCAAATCACCTAACTGTCCTTTATTAAAAGTAGGAATCTTTCCTCCATATAGATCTTATGTATTCTACATTAGGTTGCCAATGTTGATTATATTTTCTAGTTGGTTATTGTTGTGGTAGAGATGTGCTGTTGATTTTGGTAATTCGATCCTGTAACTGTAACCCTTGCTAAGCTCTCATTTTAGTTCAAATAGTTCTGTTGTGCTTTCTATGTAGATGATTACAGCATCAGGAAAAAACGAAGCAATAGCCTTAGTGCCTCTAAGGTTTCTCTATCAATGATGATGCTTGTTGTAGGATTTGATATATAACCTTTCTCAACTTAAAAATGTTGCCTTCTATTCCTTGTTTGCTAAGAGTTTAAAAATAATTATTGAGACTTATCAAATGCTTTTGGAGCATAGATTAAAGTAATATGAGTTATCTCCTTTAGCTGAACTGCAGTGATAGATTTTCTTATGCTGAATTGTTTTTGCATTTCTAGGATAAATCCTACATGATTACCTTGCATTATTTTCTTAATACAAAGCTGGAACAGTTAGCTAATATTTTATTTATGATTATTCTGTCTATATTGATAAATGAAATGGGCTTAAATTTTTCTTTTCCTGTATCTTGATTTCTGGTTTTGAAAATAAAGATTATTGTGTCTTCAGAAAAAGAGACTACCAGCTCTTTGTTGGTTTTTTGTTTGTTTGTTTTGTTTTATTTTTCTGTTTTCTGGAAGAAGCCTGTATAGTAAAGGATATAACTGTTTTTTGTAAGTTTGTTTGAACTCACTGAATAACAATCTATTTTGGTAATTTTTCAAAAAATTACCAATTTTTGTCTTCAATTGTATCTCTATTTCTTATATGCTTATTAGTTTACAGAATTGTCTTTTTGCACTGATGTTGGTGTTTAAAATTTTCTTAGTGTTTATCCATTTAATTTAAGGTTTAAATTTTATAACATATAGTTTGTTTCATATATACTTTATTGTTTTTATATTTAGGGTTTATTTTATATTTAATTTACTTTCATTTTAATGTTTTTTATCACTTTTGCCAAATGTCTACTTTATTAATCTTTCCCCCAATACACTCTGTATGTGGAGAAGAAAGAAAAGGTTATAGACTTCCACCAGCAGCTCTCTTAAATTTCTAGTCTTCTTTGCCTACAAACTTATTGGAGTTTTGGGGATCAGTGCTTCAGGATCTATTCTTTTATCAAATTCTGAATGTGTTGTCTGGAAGCAACTTGGTGCTATCTTTAGAATATTATCTAAAAATATTCTCTTAATGTTATGACACTTGGGGATTTAGCTGAAATCCTAAGGCAACAGGAAGTGTCATTTGATATTGAACTATAAATATATCAGTCTAAAAACAAATTTGAATTATATAATACACAAAAATAAATGCTTTGATTATTTTTCTAACATGGATATCTTTCTAAAGCTGAAGATTGTTTCATAGAAGAGAAGTATGTTATTTAATTAGTTCATTAGAGGTAGACATTTAGCTTGTCACATTTTTTGCAATACCAAACAATGCTGCAATATATACCTCTGTAAATTTATTTCTGTCTTGTTTCAGTATTTCTACAAAATAGACCTAGAGGGGTAGAATTGATGGTTCAACAGGAATGCATATTAAATAAAATTGATTATCATTTAAAACTGCCTTCCAAAAATATACTTTTTTGTTTCAGTTCTTTTGATCTTTCACTTAATCAAGGTGTAAAAATAAAATTTGTAGGGAAAAAATGTCAAACCACTTCTTTACCATCATTTGAGAGGAACTTCAGAGAACGTTGCATCTTTTAATGACTGATACAGTGAGTTAATTTCCTGATCTTTGGTCTCTGCCATATTCATGTCTAAGCATTTCCACTGCTGCTGTTGGTTTTAGATGGTTGACTAGAGCATAGAATATGTGATAGAACACAGTGAGGTAACAGTTCATTAAGTGTAAGTGAATTGAATTGAGTTAAAAAGGATTGGTTTTATTGAATTGAATTAATGGAGTTTAGGAGCTGCACATGCTGGCCAGTAGAGAAGCTATTAGCAGCAAGTGGCTATTGAGTACTGGAAATGTGCCTAGTACCTACTGAGGAACTGAATTTTAAATTTTATTAATTTTAATTATTTAAATTAAAATTTTAAAACTTATACCAGTTATTGGAAAACATTTAAGTGTGTTTGAAACAGTGGTTCTCAAACAGGAGCAATATTTCACCCCCAGGGGAATTTGGCAATGTCTAGATACAATTTTGGTTGGCATGACTGGAGTGGGGAAAGTGTGCTACCGGCACCTAGTGGGCAGAGGACTGGGTTGCTTTTAAACATCCGGCAATGCACAGGACAGCCCCCAACAGCAGATTTATCTGACACAAATGTCAATACTGCTGATGTTGAGAAACCTAGGTTTGGAGCAATTGGGTGTGCGAATCTACCTTTTCAACTGAAAATTTTATGAAACCTAAATACAAATCAAGTGCCTCTAGTGAAAAAATTTAGCATAGGAATTGAGATGTGCTGTAAATTTCAAATACACGCTAGATTTCAAGGACTGGGTATGAAAAAAATGTAAAATATCAGTTTAAAAATATTGTTATATATGAGATTTCTAGATCTGTCATAATAAGTTACCACAAGCATGGTGGCTTAAAACAATAGAAATTTATTCTCTCACTGTTCTGGAGTTTAGAAATCTGAAATGAAGTTGCTGCCAAAATTAGCTCTAGAAAAGAATAGATTCCTTGCCTCTTTCAACTTCTGGTGCCACTGGGTTTCTTGGCTTGTGACTGCATCTCTCTTTGCTCTGTCTTCACATAGTTTTCTCTTCTCTGTGTGTTTACTGTCCCTCTGCTTCTCTCTTTTTATCTTTGTTTTAAAAGGAGCTTTAGATTGCATAATTGTTACATCAAAAATACAGGGGATTCCCATATATCCCACCCTGACCCCTTCCCAAAATTTCCCACATTGACACCATCTTTCATTGGTGTGATACATTTGTTACATTTGATGAACACATATTGAAGCATTGTTACTAATCATGGTCTATAGCTTACATTATGGTTTACACTTTGGACCACATAATTTTATGGGTTTTGAAAAATATATAACAGCTATATTTGTCATCCAATATCATGCATAACAATTCCAATGTCCTAAAAATGACCCATGTTACACTTATTTTTCCTTCTCCCTTCCCTCAGAAACTCAGGTGACCACTGTCTTTATATCAATGTTACAAGTTCTTCCATTATTAGAATAATAATGTCTACTTTAGCCTGTAGTTGCATTCTCCCCTTATGTGTGTTCATTTCTCAATCTTGGGGATTTTAGATAGTGATGTCCACTCTGCTTTCACTTGAGAGAAGGCTTAGATTGCATGGGACAGATGGATGGAACTGCCTTGCTTGCAGTTGTAGATACTATCTGTTTTGGGGGATGGGTGTTGTCTATCATCATCCTTTTGTTAGTTGTCCTGGGTAAATCAAATGAACAGGAGAATCAGTGTTTGCTACAGTCTGCTGAGATTCAGGGGTCAACAGGCATATGAATAGACTGAAGAGTTGTCTCTTGGATATATATTTAATGGGTACAGTGATAATTATAGTTTCAAATAAATTAGGCAGAAGAACTATGAGTAGGAAAATTATAATGAGTCTAACTCTGCTACATTCAGGAGATAAGTTATCATATTTCCAAGGTAAGGTCCACTGAGAGGGAACCAATTTCCTGGGGTTGTCTGCCTTGCCTATAGTGTCTAGATGTCTCTAGAGCCCACAGGAATACCCCTGCTTGAGGCACTGTTTACTGTGGCAGTCAGTGAGATCTTCCTGAGACATGCATAAGCGTAACTTCTATAATGACCTCCTGATCACTTGGAAATCTCTTAGTCATAAAAATGCACTTGAATTTAATTTTTACCTTTTTTGGTCAATGTCTTTTTCCAAATGCATTTCTAGTTGGTGTTTGGTAATAATCCCTTATGCCAGGGAGGCTTACCCAGGGCATCATGTCCCACACTGGGGGAAAGGTACTGAGTTTATATGCTGAGTTTGGCCTAGACAGAGGCCACATTTGAGCAACAGGGAGGCTTTCAGGAGGTAACTATTAGGCAATATATAATACTAGGCTAAGTTTCAATTTCAAAAGAACAACGTGTATAAGTACTAGCATCAATATGAAGGGTTTGATATATTGGTCTGTCCTCCTCTAGGCACTACCCATAGATTATTGCGACTCCTTCAGAGGATGTAGAGGACTCCCCAGGATAAGAATTCAAGATTCTGTCATTTATTCTGTGGGTCTCCACCTACTGTCTGCTTTTCTCTTTTAAAGACACTTGTGACAGCATTTAGTGGCCTCCTGGATAACCGTGATAACATTCCCTCCTAAGACCTTATCTTAATTCCCACATAATATAATATTACTCTTTTGCCATGTAAAATAATATTCACAGGTTCTAGAACTTAGTACATGACAGATATCTTTGGGAGGGGCATTTTTAAACCATCATGGGTTGCATGTTGAAATGGTAATATTTTGATTTTATTAAGATAAGTAAAATATATTAATAAAGTGAATTTCACTTGTTTCTTTTTACTGTTTTTAGTGTGGCTAGAAAATTTAAAAATACATGTGTTTCACATTATATGTCTGTATCACTTGCCTAAATCAAACAATATAAATTGGTTCCCAAAGCTCATCAGAGGCTTCCTTTCAGACACAAGTATAACTATGCCAGCTTAGAATCAAAACAAGCTTTTTATTTTCCTTATATCTTTTGACCATGTAATTTGGATTAATGTTGGGGACAATGAAGGAAACATGCAGTACTCATTATCAGCAGCATGACCTCCCTGAATTAATAATAAACAGCCTGAGTCATGTTCCACCGATTTCTCAAAGAACTGGAAAGAACAGTTTGCTAACCCACCCCCTTCCCTAGCAACAGCTGCTACCAACAGATAACTTCCAAGCCACTCCCTCCTTCCTTTGAGCATAAATACTTGTACCTCACCAATAAACTTTTGCAGCTTGATCAGACCTACTGTGTTGCTGCCATTCCTTGTGTCTCCCTGTCCCATACCATTCTTTTTCTCACAGGTTTAGAAGCCCCTGTTGACTGTCCCACTGGACGGGACAGATTAATGCATGGGAATGTTTGCTCTTTAAGTCAGTTCCCACTCTTCACACCATTCCTTGGTCTAAAATTTCTGAAGTGGGGCAATAACACATGCAAGACACAATAGGACCACCACAGTAGAATTAGACTCTTTACTGAAGGAGAAAAGGACACTAAAGTTCTCTCCCTGTTTCCATGTTTCTCCACCTATTAGGAGGGCCAAGAAAAGCCAATGGCCTTTATTCAAACATCAAGGAAGAGGGACACACCAAATCCTTTCAATGTAGCTGGGGTGGTAAGATGGGTGTATCTGGCTTGAGAGACCCTTAGCTGAAGGAATCAAGAGCACCTACAGAGGGTTGGGTCTAAAGAAATTAAAGAATGGAGAATACTCCTTTAAGAAGACTCAGTCCTGGGTTCTAAAGGAAAAGGATAAAATAAGTTTCTGAAGTTTCCTCATGACCTAGATAATCTCACAAAGTTAGGAGTTTAGATTCAAATTTGGTTAGATACTCTAGCACAGTGGTTCTCAACTTGAGGTGATTTTGTCTCCCTGGGGACATTTGGCAATGTCAGGAGACATTTTTCAGTTGTCACAACTAGAGGTAAGGGTACTACTAACTCCTAGTAGGCAGAAGCCACAAATGATACTGAACATCCTACAATGTACAATCAGCTCCCTCCACCCCAAGAGAGAATTATCTAGCTCAAACACATCAAGTGTGCTGAAGTTGAGAAAACCTGCTTTAGCAGAAATAAAGGAAGTTCATTTGTCTTTTGTGTCCCTTACTCATTGTATTTCTTGGGAACCAAACAATTTTTTTCTGAGACTTTGAATGAAATGTAAGTAAGGAATAAAATGTGAGAGTACTATAAAGCTTAGCTATATCCACCAGAACTTTTATCTTATATACACATAATGAGTATCCAACTTAGAACTGGATTCTGTGAGATAGTGCAGTAGCTACCAATCCCTTCCAGGAATGGGGCATGTCTATCATTCACTGAATAAATATATCTATGGTGACCAAAACTTATCAGTAATTGGAAATGAACTGAAAATCTATCTGTTTTTCACTTATCACAACAGCATTGATACACTGGAAAAATAATCCTCTATATGTTAATCATTGGTTCATTGTGCATTGTGCAAGAATTCAGATATGTCTTTGAAAAACATGATTCTTGTTTGCATGATGAATATGATGATTGGTATGGTTTTCTTCTCATTTAAGAGGATTTGGATCAACCTTGATGCCATGACTCAGGGATAGAAGAATGCAAAAAAAAAAAAAAAGAAAAAAGAAAAATTCAATAAGAAGTGGGAAATGTATATGGCCCAAGTGGCTGGGCTCCCATTTACCATATGGTTGTCCCCAGGTTCATTTCCCGGTGCCTCCTGGTGAAGGTAAGTCGGCCCGTGCTGATGAGCTGATGGGCTGTGCAGAGCAGTGAGCTGGTTCAGCATGATGAAGCAACAAATGGAGACAAGCAGACATGGAAAAATTCAGAGCAGATGAACACAGTAAGCACAAGAAGCAAGCAGGGGATAAATAAATAAATAAATAAATAAATAAATAAATAAATAAATAAATATAAAATCTTTTTAAAAATTAGGAAGTGTGGGAAATAGAGAATTTTTTTTGGTTACAAACATTATCTTCAGGTTCTTAGTCAAGGTGATAAGGGCAGTCATCTCACAATTGTAGTGGTAAATGACACAAGAGCAAAGGAAACAGCCTTAGCAGAAGTGAGGTGTTGAATATGAGTTGATGCTTCCAATTATGCCATCATCACAGGCCAGAAAGCTAAGATTACTTACTCAGGTGTCAGATGGCTACCATGGTAGGGAATTGTCTGAATTCAGTCTGCCACCTTTCCCTGTGACCCACAAGTAAACCTTTGCTCAGGACTAGATGTGTTAGGCTGCTGCCTAGGATGGATGATAAATGTTGGCTGACTTCCTTCTCAGGAATGCCTGCAGGTAAAACATATTCTCTAGCAGAAAGTGACTCACTGGCACATTCCTTAACCTTTTGCGCTGAAAATATGCAGTCACTGGAGAATGCTGGACTAAAGAATGCATGTTCTATGGTACTTGGACCAATCCTACTGCTATATTTGTTCCCAGCAGGGAGAGATTGGGGACCCTTGCCTACGGTGCTCAAGAAAGGGGTGAATGTAGAAGATCTTCTTGCATTAGCTACAGATGAGACCTGCTGGTCGCTGATGGACTGATGCCCACTAGTGAAACTGACCTTGCTTTGTAACTTCTTTATTTAAGTTAATGTTGCTACACCCAGTGCCTGTTTAAATCATGCTTTTTTGTGACTCCAACACTGGCAAAACATAGAGTGGTTTGGGACACTAGTAATGCTGTTCCCGGTGGCAGACATTGCTAAGCTCTTCTAGCCTCCATGTGGTGAGACCCCTTCTGTGGAGATCATAATAGGTATTGCTCTTTCTGACCAATAGCTATGTAGTATTCATTCTTTAAGCCATGGTGTATGACCTCTCCTTTCTCTCCTGCACCAAATTTTCCCTCAATAAGGCTATTATTATCGCTGCACTGACCTTCACTGTATTCGAATCCTTATTCCTACCCTTTTCTCTTACAACTGCATTGCCCTTGTTGTCCTTATGGTTAGCTCAGCTGAGGGTAGGAGCAAGGTCTCCTCCATCTGCTAATCCCAATCATTGTGGTAAATTCTATAATACAAGACAGATCTAGTTGGTACTCAGCCCCTGTGTTGGGTACATTTGTGTGAACCCTGACTAATACACATCATCAGTCATTTTTGTGTGTGACTAGACCAAATCTTTCCAGTACTGCATTATAACACTTTTTGAATTTCATCATTTATAGTTTGATAACTCTGGAAATCATACAACAAAAAGATAACCCTTTAACTACTAAGACCTGTAGGGATACTTGAAATTTCATCATTTTTGTCTCATGTTCCTTGATACAGATGGTCTAGGAAGGTAAGACAATGCCAATACCATCTTGCATTTTCCTGATTGGTGCTGCAATTTAATTTTTTAATCCACAGACTCTGGTAGACAAAAATATAACTTTACTTTTTGTAGCTGTTATGGTTTGAAGCTGTATGAACCTAAGAGAAATATGTTCTTAAATATAATCCATTCCTGTGGGTGTTAACCCATTATGAGTAGGGCTTTTTAATAAGGTTACTTCAGTTAAGGTGCAGCATACCTCAATCAGGAAGAGTTTTAATCCTATAACTCAAGTCCTTTATAAGTGGAATGAAATTCAGACAGAGTGAGATAAAGCCACAGGGAGCAAGATGCTGAACATCAACAGAACCCAGAAGAGAAGGGAAATTCCAGGAGACACTGCCATGTGCTTTGCCATATGACAAGCTCTTTAAGTTTACTAAAGCTTCTGGGAGCAATGGACCATAAATTGATTGGCTTTTACAATTGGGATTTATTAGGGGGAAATCTTACAATTTTGAAGCTGTGAAAATGTCCAAATCAAGGCATCATCAGAGATGTCATCTCACCAAATTGCAGGCGAAGGTGATCCTGGATTCATGCCATGTGGCAAAGCAAAATGGTGGCTGATCTCTGCTTTCTCCTCCAGGCCCACTTTCTCTGCAAGCTTAGCTGTGGTTTAGCTATAGTTTGTATTTTCCCTGGGCCTCCTAACTTCAGCTTTGGCTGCTCTGCTGATTCCAGCCTCTGGCATCCCTCTAAACCTCTTGGGGTTTCACTGTCTTTCGGCAGCTGTAGGCAATCTTGGAGTCCTTTCAAACATGGCAAGGAAAATTGCACTTCAATTTTTCTCTGTGTATCCATTTATATAAGACTCCAGCAAGAACGTAGAGATCTAACTTGTGTAATACCTCACTTATGTAGTCCAATCAAAGGCTCTAAAGTGTCTAATCAAAGTGATCTAATCAAAATTTCCCTTACCTCAATCTAATGCAATCAAAGTGTCCCACTCTCATAGGAATGGATTAGCTCAAAGAACATGATCTTTTCTGGGATTCACAAAACTTCAAACTATCACAGAAGCTATGAATCAAAGATCATCAGCAGCTAGGCCCAGAATGCCACAATCTCGGGCAATAAAGCATTGCCTTTATTTGGACTTTTTCCCAGTTTTCAAACTCTGAGCAAATAAATCCCCATTGTCCATCCTGATCCATTTAGTGGCATTTGCTTGAGTACCCAAGAAAACTAAAACAATGGCTGATATTATTATCTTCAAATATTCCATTCATGTCTGATGTATTAATTTGATCTAGTAATTTAATTATTATCTCAAATGAAGTTCAGTGAATTGTCAGTCATTTAAGATTTAATGGTTATACACATTCAATATTTCCCCTTCTTGTCTCTTTTCAAGGGCCAATATTATGTGCTGGTGGATGACACAAAAGTCACTGTGGTGTTGGATTTGGTGGTGAGATCATTTGTTCTTCTAACACCTTTAAAAATAAATGAACAACCAAATTAACTGTGAACTTAGCCATATATTTCAGTGTCTTGAAGTCAAGCTATAAAAATGTTCTCCCTCTTTTACCTGCCTTTCTAAGCATTCCCTGTATGGGGAGACCTCAGACTCATCCTTGTGTTAGAGCAGCCAGTTGTTCTGCAATGCTTGTATAGACCCTGATTTCCATTTCCCATCCATTCAAGATTTCTCTGTTACAACTTCCATTTATTGCCCTGGGAGTGTCACATTTAAAAGTCCTACATTGACCCTTATATTCTTGACTTTATATTGCTTTGGCAAGAAGTGTGCATGTGACATTTTCCATATTCTTTTGTATTAGGCAATAGTCTGTTAAAAAGAAAAAAGAGGTAGAGGAGCAAGGAGTAAAAGGAGGAGGAGAAGGAGGAAGAGAAGCTGCCATTTTGATTCTGGAAGGGGCAGTACAGCACTTTTTCAATCATCCTAGCATCAGAAATTTCAATCTTAGGTAGCCCCAGCCTCATGCCCCCAGCAGCACATCAGCAATGTGTTTTCATCAGCTTCATCCCAGGTAGCATTGAAGGGACTTATTCATCTCTGTGTAATATGCTTACCTCCATTTTGCTCCTCCTTCCCTTCCAACCACATCCTCTTCAGCCCTTTTGTCCACTGTTTTGTTAACAGCTACCTGTCTAATGGGTGTAAGATGATTGTAGTTTCAATTAGCATTTCCCTATTAGCTAGTTATGTTTAGCTAGTTATGTTGAGCATCTTTTCCTGTGGTTTTCAGCCTTTTGTATTTCTTCTTTGGAGAAGTGTCTCTTCAAATCACTTGCCCATTTTTAAATGGGTTGTCTGTCTTTTTATTTTGTAGGCATAGGATTTCCTTATATATGCTTGATATTAGACCACTATCCAGTATATGGTTACTAAATATTTTCTTCCATTGAGTAGGTTGCCTTTTCACTTTCTTGAAAAACTTTTTTGAGGTACAAAATTTTTAATTTTGAGGAGTTGAGCAAGGTTTTACAATTTCTCTGCCTCTGAAATAAAAGCATGGGATTTCTATGGCAATGAAATGGGTTAATACTTAGAATATACTTAGAACAACAACTGGAACTTAGTATTAGATAGATATTTATTTTAGGTTCTAAAAATTACCTGTGAGTGCAACAAAGGCATAGCAGGACTCTCTGACCTATGTGTATTTTGCATGGTGTCTTGCACAACAGAACTCAATAAATATCTGTTGAAATGATTAATTACTGAAAGAATGTTGCATCATTGGATAAGGAAAGGATGAAGGGAGAGGAGAGATATATGATAACTACTTTGGGCTGTTTTTGGTGGCACCAATTGCTCTTCCAACCCGTATCTCTGAAGCTCACTGAACAACATAGAAGCTAGGCCAGGAAGAGATGAATTAGCAGCTCATTGCTCACAGCTACTTGGTGATTTATTCAGTAAATTTTCAGGCAATAAAATCAAAAGCAACACATAAACAATAATATACACCATTTGCAATATAAATTACCTATTACCAGAAGAGGGGTTTAGAAAAGATTTTTTAAAAAATCATGTGAGCAGAAATGATAGAAGGTAGGAAGAAAAAGAGATATGATAAGGGGAATGATTCACTAAAGGTAAAAAAAGAATGAAAAGGAGGATGATGAACAGAAAGTACAAAGTAAAGTATTAGAAATTGATACAAATACTATAGTAATTGTAATAGGTGTAAAAATGGTTTGATTCCCTAGTTAGAAGACAAAAATTATTAGGCAGTAAGAAAATTATACATGCATGCCATTTATAAGACACTTCAAAAATATGAGGACAAAGAAAGATTGAAAATTAAAAGATGGAGAAAGATATAAGACATCAATGTGGACAAAACAATTACAGTAATATCAGACAAAACAAGTGTTATAGAAAAAAACTTGCAAGACTTTGCAAAACTTGTCTCCCATAATGATGAAAGTGCAGATCATCAGTTAGAAAATGAAAATTTAAAGTTATACCAAAAATTTAATGAACGATATGCTAGATCTTTAAAGATAAATTTATTTAACCTTTAAAAAAAATATCTTAAGACATAACATGTTACAATTTGAGTTCTCCAAAGGCAGATAATGAAATGTTATTTGGGATGCTAAATGTTTATTAGGGATTAATGCCATTTTTCTTAGACTCAAAGCTACAAGCTTTTAAGCTAATAAATTGCCACTTTAAAAACCAACACATTGGGAGCCACTGTGGACCAGTGGTTAAGTGTCGTCTTCCCACATATGAGATTCTGAGTTCATACCCTGTCCTGGTACCTGAAAAAAAAAGAAATTAACCTATTTGACTTGGAATTGTCCTGTATGGCATTGTTATGACAGATACAGGCCATTATATATCCTGCCATAACTTACATAACCTACTGTAATCTATCCTTACTGGCAATGAGCCAAAATGTGTTCATCAATTGTAATGAATGTACCAGACTAATGAAAGAAGTTATTAATGTGGGGAAAAGTAGGAAATGTAGGGAGTGGGTCTTATGGGAATCACTTATTACTGGGAGACTGGGGTGCTGGCATTGCAAATACCAAAAATGTTAAAAATCTTTGTAATTGGGTGATGACTAGAAGTGGGAAGAATTGTGAGGTGCATGATAGAAAAGACATAGACTTCTTTGAAGAACCTCTTGGTATAAATGTGGATCTTTAGATACTTCTGATGAGGCCTTAGATGGATATGATATATGTGTCATTTCGATCTGGAAAAAGTTGATCCTTGTTTTAAAGTAGCAGAATAGTTGGCAAAATTGAGTCCTGATGTCAGAAAGAAGGGAGAATTTGAAAGTAATAAGCTTGGATATTTAGCTGAGTTGATTTCCTTAGTAAATTATGAAATGTGCTGCCTGGTTTCTCCTTGCAGCTTACAGTAAAATGTGAGAGGAAAGGATAAGCTGAGGACTGAAGTCCTGGGCACAAAGAATTCAGAAATTGATGGTTTGGGACAAGTAAATCCCCAAAGAGTAGTGCTCCATTTGAAGATATGACTGAACAGAGATATAGTCAGCCATTGAAATGAAAGTCAGGACTAGAAATGCAGTTATCCAAGAAGTATTTCTAGAAGGTTCTTCTGACTGATGTTTTGGACCCATGAGTACTACATGCAAAGCTGACAAGCTTTTTGTGAGACCTGTTTGAAAGAAACCACTTCCAACTTGGACTAAAAGAGACAAAAAAGGGACAAATTGAGGGAAAAATCCCTTTGAGCATAATATCATGGAAGCTGATGTTGGGTTGAAGACATCTTCCCAGGCCAAGAAAGCAAACCCACCCATGTGTGTGTGAGGATGAGTAGTATATCCCAGAGTTGGAGAGGGCAGGCCTTCTGCTCATTGTTCAGCAAGAATGTTACCACCCTAGTTTTTTCAGATGCCTGAGGGATTGCCTATAGTCTGACCACCATCCCAATGCTTGATGAGGGTGCAGCCTAGAGTCTGGATGTCACCCCAATGCCTCAAGATACAGGAGCCTTCACCCCAGTGCATGGGGAGAGCATAGCAAGCACTTGGAAAAGGTGGGGTTGCTGTTCAGTCAGTCCTCAAGGAGAAAACATTGTTCTCTAGATGACCCTCAGGCCTTGAAATCTCATGGAGTCTGCCCTGCAGGGTTTCAGAATTGTTTGGGACCCATGGCCCCTGTATCTGTTCCAATTTCTCTCTTTGTAACTGGGAATGTTTATCCTATGATGGCCCTCCATTGTATATTGGAAACAGATAACTTATTCTCAGGTTTTAGGGGTTCATAGAAAGAGGGGAATTGTGGCCTGGGGCAAACACTCTGGTAACCTATTTTCATGAGACTTAGTACTAAAAATTGTTTCTGAAATGATTTAAGGCTTTTGAAGGTATTGCGATGGAATGAATGCATTTTGCAAATGGAAACAACATGATATTTTGGGGTCCAGAGTGTGGGGCATGGTGGTTTGAAAGTGTATGTGCCCCAGAAAATCATTTTCTTAAATCGCATCCATTCCTGGGGGTATAAACCTATTGTAAGTGGGAACTTTGATTAGGTTAATTCAGGTAGGTTGTGACTCTGGGTGGGTCTTAATCTTCTTATTGAAAGAATGAAATTCAGAGGCAGAGAGAGAAAGCCATGGAAGCAAGAACCTGAAAGCAAGAAACCTGGAAGAGAATGGAGAGTCCATCAGATGCCTAGGTGGGCTTTGCAATGTGACAGAGGAGTCCTGGATCACCAGCAGCCTGACTATGGGGAGAAAGTATAATCTTATGATGCTTTGATTTGGACAATTTTCTCAGCCTCCAAAGTGTAAACTTATAAGCTAAGAAATTCCCACTGTTAAAGGTCAATCCATTTTATGTTATCTGCTTTTGGCAGCTTAGCAAATTAATACAAGAGATAGGTTTATCAAATGAATAAAGGAGATAAAGGACTCTTAAAAGACTCAATTAAACCAAGAGGGCAGGAAAAGACCCAACAAGAAATAGAACAACAGAGCAAATAGTAAAGAGCTACCAAGATGGTGGATTTAATTCGACCTTAAAAACACATGAATGAATATATAGAAATAACCACCTTGTTGAAATTCTCACAAGAAATAAGGCATCTGAATTTTGCTATATGTACTAAATAAATAATTTCCATGATGTTTAACTTTCACACAAAGTGAATTCCAGACCCAGAGGGCTTTATTAGTTATTTAATCCAAATGTGTAAGAAGATATGAGACCTATTTTCCCAATAGCAAAAGAGTGAACACTTTTCAATTCATTTTATGGAACTAACATAACCTTAGTGCAAAGTTTGACAAGACATTAAAAAAATTAAAGACCATACTCTAACATGAACATACAGTGAAAATCATAAACAAAATATTTTCAAACTAAATTCAATGATATGAAAAAAATCATGACCCAGGGTACATAAACTTTCAAAAATGGAACATTTCACAGAAAACATAATAATCTTATTTCAATTAATTTAGAAAAATAAACTTTGGATTTTAGACAATACTCCCTCTGACAAATAATTAGTAGAGAACTTCCTATATCTGATCAAGGATATATACCACAAAAAAGGAGAGCCATAGGAAATTTTACATATTTTGATGAAATATAGGAAACTTCATTAGGATTGGAAACAGGATAAAGAAAACAAGGGCAAGAATTTATTCTTTAAAATGATAAATAAAATTGATAAATTTTGAGCTATATGAATGAAGGAGAAGAAGAAAAACAAATAACAAATTAAAATAAAAAACAGGAATGGGAGGATATCACTAAGATCTTTCAGTCACCAAAACATTAAAAATTTGAATATTAGACAAAATCTAATAAAAGAGACAACTAAGTTAAAAAAATGGGCAAATTCCTTAAAGGACACAAAATACCAACATGAATAAAAAATAATAGAAAATTAGAATAGTTCTTTATGTAAAGAAATTGAATCCATAATTCAAACCCTTCTCACAAAGAAAACTGTGGACTCAAATGTCTTCACTGTTGAATTCTATCTAATATACCAGGAAAAAATAATATCAACACTAGGCAAACTCCTTCAGAATGTAGAAGGGAAGTGCAAAGGCACAAACTGATTTAGGAAGCCATAGTAAACCTAATACCAAAACTAGACAAAGACATGACAAGAAGAGAAATCTATGGCAATTAGGCTTCATAAACACAACACATAAAATATTAACTGAAAAAAATTCAACAATAAATGAAATGATATACATCATACACAAGTGGTGTTTATTTCAGGTATACCAATTTGGTTTAGCACACTGAAATTAAATATAATTCACTATAGGAATAGAATAAAAGGATAAAAGGATAAAAATCATGCAATCATCTCAATCAATTCATAGAAAGTATTTATCAAAGTACAATACCCATATATGATTTTTTTAAAAAGCAACTTCTTTGCAAACTAGGTGTGGAAGGGAACTTCCAAAACCTAAAAAAGTCATCTCTTATCAAGTACAGTTCACATCAAACTTAATGGTGAAGCTTCAGGAAGAAAGCAATATCACTGTTTCTTTAAAACCAGTGTAATATGGCAAGAAAAGCAGATCTATGAACTGCTTGAGAAAATTTTTAAAAATCTAATATGATCCATAGATTTGACTCTGTCCCTATCAACAGTCCAAGTAGTCTTATTTTTTAGTAATTGGCAAGATGATTCTAAAATGCATACAATAATGTTACAGCCAGCATTACCAAAATAATTTTGAAAAGGAAAAACAAAATTAGTGCAATTACACTACCTCTGTGATTCATGGGAGGTTCAGCTCCGTGTTTCACAGCTGACTTGCCCTGCCCGTGGTGGCTCTGCCCTGCCTGTGGCTGCTTTTTGCCTTGCCCACAGTGGCTTTGCCCCACCCACAGTGGCTTGCCTTTCTCAAGGTCACCTACTCACTTGGGGAGGTCCTCAGGAACCAAACCCAGGGCCTCCCATGTGGTGTGCTGGTGCCACTGGGCTATACAGCCAGCCCCTGTAATTTCTTATCTCTATAGATATTTACTTACTTAAGTCAGGCCTTAAAAATGAAAGAGTCCATGTCTCATTCCCTATTACATTTAAATTGCTGAACATAAAACTTGGGGCAAAGTAGTAGAAAAAATTATTTGCCCTTTAATAGTGATATTAAAAATGAAATAATGCAATGTATGGACTGGTTGGAGGATATAAGAAACATCAATGCCATGATTTTCTGGATTATTTTCAGGGTGTCACTTTTGTGAATGGCCTTGGGGAACCAGAGCACCATCATGGAGTTGATCCTCCTCAGGTTGTCTGCTGATCCCCACTCCCTGGTTCTGCTTTTTTGCTCTTCCTGGTGATTTACCTCCTGACCTTGACAGGAAACCTTATGATGCTGCTAGTGATCAGGGCTGATCCTCATCTCCACACACCCATGTACTTCCTCCTGACTCACCTCTCCTTCCTGGATCTTTGTTTCACTTCATTTATTGTTCCCAAGATGGAGAACCTTCTGTCTGAGGCAAAAATCATCTCAG
>PVKH010012335.1:0-17329 GCA_004027955.1 Chaetophractus vellerosus | reverse complement strand
TGATGTTAGGCTTTTCCCAGTATGACCTGTGTCTTTCTTGAACACCATTTACTATGGCTTACCCTACCTCACCCCACCTCAGTGTGGCCCTCTCTCAGGAGGAGTCCCATTCCTCACACCCCAGAGCCTTGCCCTGCCTCTCACAAGGGGAGTCAAACATGGAGAAAAACTCTTTGCACACTAAGGCTTAGTGAAAGCAGACAGAAAGTAATTGAGACCCTCTGCATAAATACAAAAAATAGACATCTGTAGTTTACATGATACATGCCTCTAGGTTAAAGGACAGTATATTAAAACATAAATGACACTTTTAGAACAGCATATTGTATATATTATAATTCCTAACATTGTAAAACAAGAATGTTAGAAGTCCCGTAAAGAGGAAGAGACCATCTGTGGGTTTATGACATGAAGCAGATGGAACAGCAACTGAGACAAGCTTTAAAGTGTCTCTTCCTGATATTGTCATCAATTCAACCATCTCTTGAATAGTCCAAGAAGAAATGGGTGTTTTCAAATCCTAAGGTGACACAGCATTTGGGAGACACTATAGAAATGGGGTCCATAGAATTCACTGCAATGATTAAGCATCAGCACGTTCCCAGATTATATAACAACTCATGTGTGGTCAAAGGTAACACTGTATCCTACCCAGGGTATGCCAGCTGTAAGAACCAAGTGGGAAGCACTGCTTTTCCCTCTTTACTCCCTGATGTGTCTACTTCCACTTTCGTTTAGCATAAGACTATTTTAAAGTTTTTTGGCATTGCATTCCAAGGATTCCAAATGAAAAGATCAAGTAAATTAAGCAAATAATATCACCATTTTACTTAAGGAGACCTGGCTTTATAACTGCAGACTGAGGTTCTGTTTTTTTTTGTTTTGTTTTTTGTTTTTTTTTTTTAAAGATTTATTTATTTCATTACATATCTCTCCGCTGCCACCGCGCAGGCGCGCCCCCCCCGCCCGTGGGCGGTCTCCGCGTCCGTTCACGGCCGGCGCTTGCTTCAGTTCGCGGGTGGCTGGCTGCGCTCCATCCGCGGGCGACCTGCCCTGCCCGCGGCGGCTCCCGCCCTGTCCGTGGCAGCCTCCTGCCCTGCCCACGGCGGCTCCGGCCCGCCCATGGCAGCTTGCCATTCTCAAGGCGGTCCGCCCGCCAGGAGAGGTCCCTGGGAATCGAACCCAGGGCCTCCCATGTGGCACGCCGGCACCCCATCCACTGGGCTATCGAGCCGGCCCCCGGTTCTGTTTTTAAGTACAATGGCACTATGGGGCCCCATGAATGAGATGCCTGAGGGGCCTGGGAAACTGCATTTTAAATATACTCCACAGGTGATTCTTAGGCACACTGAAATTTGAGAACTTCCCCCAGAATGTTCTAATTTTCTATAACAGTCCACATATACTATGTTCCTATGGTCCTCATGCAGTCTTGGAGGCTGAAATGAACAGGATAAGGATACTAGTTGTTTTGTTTGTGGGTTTGTTTGTTTGTTTATTTGTTTGTTTGAAAAGGAGTAAAAAGATATGCAAATAGTTCAAGAGGAAAGCATACATGATAAAGACCCAAGGAAATGTGTTGTGTATTTCCTCCAGGGGAGATTAATATGGTAGGATCTATAGATTTTTAAAGCTGGATTAAGCCTATTCTATGGTGTCATACAATTAGCATTAGTGAGAGGAGGATTATTTTGTTGGGAAATCAAACAAAACAACTTCCAAAATGTCCTTTCCCACAGACATAATGCACAAAAAACTCTTTAGGTAAATTCACCTAGTGGACACTGTTTTTACAGCATACTTTCAGAAAAGCTTCTTTGGACTAGATCAGCTCATAGCAGGCTGAAATGGAATGCCCAAACATTGGAACAGCTGCTCTATAAGTAAAATATCTTGTTACATTTTCATCAACCAACCAACTATTGGAATGCCTTGTCAGAGTGTCACACAAACATGCAAAGTCCTGTAAAACAAATCAGAATCCACTAAAATCCAAAACCCAGTAACCAGAATAGAGACTTCTCCAAGGACAGTTTACATTCAGTCACAAAGCCCTTCCCAAGATTCTTTGCTCAGGCTTGCAGAGCGAATCAGCTCTTCTTCCCCCCACTCTACCCCCACTCCTTATACCACATCTGGTTTCTTGAAGCTCTCTATGACGTCCCAATCTGTCCCTGGGTCCTTGAGGCCTACCAGGCCTGAAAACAGCACCTGATTTCCCCTATACCCAATAGTCTCACCAGCCAGCAGCAAATCCAAAAGATTCAGATTGCACAGAAACTCCTAGAAGGATGTGTGACTACCAGGTAACCCAATCTACTCCTAAGCTTTCCTGGGGAATAGACCCTGAATTCACAGAGCATTAGCCAAGCCTGATCTAATCCTTCTTTTCTGTCTTTTGAAGTAACTGTAGCCTATGGAGGGACTTCACCAATTCCATAAAATACTTGAGATTGTGTGTGAAAATTTTATGTGTAAATGTGTATATGCCTTTTCCTAAGGGGATTGTCTACAGCTTTCTAAAGATTCTCAAAAGGGTCTGTGGCTTTAAAGGTTATGACATTCTCATCTAAAGGCTGAATGCAATAGAGAAGGGTTAGGATCCATCCCTTGTCTTTATTGGCTTACTTTTTAGTTTTGAGTGTTCACTTCTTTGGGTCATGTGTACAAACCAACTACTGAGAAAAAGGTAAGCAGCTTGCCTTCTGTATCAGAAGTAACAGAGATGCTGTCATAGTGACTTAAACACATTAGAAATTTAGAGATCTGGGAGAGACGATCCAGAGTTATTATGCAGCTAACAAGAAGTCATTAGAGACACAGACTACTTCCATCTTTTTGCTCTGGCATCCTTAGCACCCAACTTTGCACATTGTGATGATAAGATAGCCTCCACCTGTCTGTTTTCCTTTATGGAACTTTCCTACACATTCCACCAAATAAATTTACTTTACATTTTATTGGCCAGAAATTAGCAGCAAGGAGATTGAGAAATATAAGCTTTGAATAGGTAAATTATCATCACCACCACCACCTGAAAAATGGGGGTTTTGTTACTAAGGAAGAAGGGGGAAACAGATATTCGGTATGCAACATCAGTTTGCTACATCTTTTCATGGAAATAGATGTCAGTGAAGTCATTCTCTGCTTAGGAATCCTTGGGGAGAAGTTCTTTGTGACACCTATTCATTCAAAAAGGCTTTTTATTCCACATGTTTGACTTTCTCTCTCTCTGTCCTTCTGCCCTTTCTCCCTTTCTCTCTCTCTGTCTCACACACACAAACACACACCACTGCCAAGGCAGACCCTGAGCACTGGAGGCTGATTAAAGAATTGCTGACGGACCCCAGCATGGTACATATCTGCCTGTCCCAAATGCCCCTGCCCCGGGCATGGCATTCTACCTACTACTACACATCACCGAGTGAAGAAGGGAGGACAGCCTTCCTCCCACTGCCGTGGTTTTCTTAGTCTTTGAAAAAATGAGCAAAGAGCGCGTCTCTGCCTCTCAACAAATTTCTTTGCTTTTCTTCCCCAGCCATGGCTGCCCTCGGCCCTTTCCTGGATTTACCCTGAGCCTTCCTAGTGAGCTAACTCCATTCAAGCCCAGCTCAGTCTCAGCTTGGAGGATTGTGTGGGAATCCTGAACTCTTTATATCTTTCCATATTTTGCCTTGCTTACTATGATTTACATGGTGGACCAGATGGGCTGCTTTTCTGTCTTTTGTGAGAAAACACCCAGAATCCCATTTGTCTTTCCTCCCCTTGAAGGATTCTGATTTATTACCCAGAATGAGTTCTCAAGATGACACCGCCCAGTCCATGGGAGCAGGGTGCCTATATCTCCTCCAGGGGTCAGATGGGATAGATAGGAGTGTTCTCATGCCAAATATTTCTGTGTCCTTGAGCAAATCACTTCTGCTCACTGAGCCACTGTTTTCCCATAAGAATAATGGCAGTGAACATATCTACTCCACACTGGGAGGGATGAAGTTCTTTAGGCTGAAAAGTAGTATTTTTGAATCGTCATTACATGCTTGTAACTCATTTGGCATGAAGAGAACATCCTTGTTCAAAAGCAGGCAGCCTGTGGCTGTGGAATTTGCACTGCAGAGTTCCATTTCCAGTCCCTGGAAGCAAGAGGGGGTTTGTGTCCTGCAGGGGAAACTGGGGAGAGGCCAGGTCCCAATCCACTGAGTAAAGGACAGTATTTCAGCCTCCATGGATGGTCTGTCATGTGGTCCTTAGCCAAGAAGTTGATGGCTGCAGGACGAGCCTTGAAGTACGCGAGAGGGGCAGTCAGGGGAGGAAATGGTCCCCCCGGGAAGTGACGTGATGGTCCTCAGGACAAACAGGGGACCGGCTTTTATCCAGAATGGTTTCTCTCTCTCTCTCTCTCTCTCTCTCTCTCTCTCTCTCTCTCTCTCTCTCTCTCTCTCTGCCTTAGAACTATATGTACAAGGGTCACAAATACTGTATGGAACGGGACTCTTTAAAAACAATTAAACTGGAAGCCCCTCGATGCTGCTGCTGGCTAAGCAGACTCTCTCCTCTGCCTGCCAGAGAATACAAGCCTTGTCTGACTTCCTGTGAGCTAGCCAGGGCAGAACATCTTTTCTCCGGATCCTCTTCTCCGCAGCAGCCACAGCAGTAAATCTTCAGAGGCCTCATTAGGCAAGTTCCTTTCTGAACTCCCTCCACCCTCCAGACCTCTCGCAACCACTACCACTGCCATTCTAGCCTGTTACTTTTTCCTCCTAAGCTTGCATTTTCCTCACATGGGGCACCTAGCCCTCCCTACACTGTGCTCTCTTTTCTTAACGGACTCTTCTCTAGCTGGAATCTCTCCAAAGGGTGTATACGTGCAATCAAAACTTCCCTTTTTGTTTTATCACATCATTGAACATACTAGATAAGGTCCAGTAAAGGGAGGGAGAGAGGGAAGGAGAGGTCTGGACTGAGCTGGGCTGGGCTGGTGGGTGGGAGGGTGAGGGGGGCACAGGAAGGAGGTGGGAGAGACCTTCACATCAGCTCTTAGGGCCATGCAGACACATGGTGTGATTTCTTCCCAGTCCTCCCTGACCCCTTCTCTGGAAGCTGCACACCCACATTCAAACCTGTAACAAATGGCTGTCCACGGCTTGAAAAGAGCAGCTCGAACAAATCAGACAGATACAGTGAGACACAGATGCCAGGACATTAAACAGTTAATTTTCAGCAAACCCAAATTGCATTTCCATCATGTGCAAGCAGTCAGCTGCTATTGTAGGTCACCAAGATACAACGCATTATTTCTACAGTTTGTGGAAAACATTAGGCAGCTGTAATAAAGTCAATGGTATTTCCTTCCTTACTGAAACATGACTTCAGTAAATCCCCGTTTAAATTTTTTCCCTTTCTAAACATTTCTCTCCATCTGCACGATAAGTCAATAAAAGAAATTAAAAGTTAAAATCCCTAATGAAATTTTATCAGGCATGAAATGGCATTTAAACCAGAGTTGCCACCCGGGCTTAGACGGATGAAAACTGACCCGAACTTGAGGGGTTATAAAAAGCAGGGGGAGGGTAACAGCAAATTTCAGTGGCCTTTATGTATTACAGCCACTGAAAAAAAAAATCGTTCCAAAGAAGCATTCCATGAAACCAAGACTCTCTAAGCAGTTAAGATTTTTACAGGCGGTACATCATTTCTGTAAACCTCCGCATTCTTTTAGACCACCATTCTTTCTTTCTTTATATACTTCTTTGCATTAACATGCTTATTCTGAAAGAATCTTCATCTGTGTACCTCTGTCGTGTTCCAGGAAAAGTGGCAGGGAGAAAGCCTGAGAAAAAATTTAAGAGGAAGAAACAGATGGGAAGGGTATGGAGACGTAATTCTTAATATCTTTTAGAGGAGAGCATTGGGATGTTCCATCAGGCTCATAACGAGTTTTAAATACATGGGCAGGGAGGGAAAAAACAGTCATTCTTCCTTGCATACAATTATTAATTTAAGTGTTTACTTATTGCATCATCCTTGGGTCATGACATATATCTCGTGTTCTGGGGAAAAAAGGAATCATTCAATGGGTTTGTGGATATTTCCTAGCCTTGCTACCTCAAAATATTACACTTCTCTTGAAGCAAATTCTGGAGTCCTCTCTCATGCAGGACATTCACTGAAGTCAAGGGGCATTGTATCTAAGAAGGGGCGACAGTCAGATCCTCTAATCAGAGACCCTATTCAGAACTTCAGAGAACCTTGCTGTAGTTTGTAACCACAGTAGTGTGTTTATAAGCGTTTGGCCTTATTGATGGCCATGCTGAGGAGGAAGCAGTTGCCCACCCTGCAGAGAGAGAGGGACTCCCAGCACATAATGGATCTTATCCTTTTCTAAAGGCACTGAAACTCAGCAGGGAATGGTGGAGTCCCACAGTGTGCTCCATTCTGCTGCAAATTTAAAAAGCCAGCATGGAAGTGCAGAGCCCAAACAATGTGGAAGCAAATCTTAGCCTTGGTCCAGAAACTGGCCGTCAAATAGGTAGAAAAGTGTGCTTGTAAGATGTGGGCAGCATCATAGAACCATGCTAATGAAGTGATCTTACTAGTACCTACCCACTTTGACCATATTTAATTTCTCTTAATTCAAAGTGATATAATCTGCAAATATTTGCACAGCTATCAGTGCCTCTCAGACTTTTTTAAATCATCAAAAAATATTATTGGGCCCCTCCAAAAAAAAGCACCTAAAGGCAGGAGAGTTGGGTCTGCAAGGCCAGGAAAGGACACTTTCACCCCTATAAAAAAATCCTAACCTTCTGTCATAGAAAAACAATTTGCCCTAATTTTTCAAACTTTTGCCTCTTCCAATTCTAACCCCATGAACCATATATTTCTGTGTCGCAAACACATAAATGCTTCCAACAATGCATTTAGTAATATTTGGGGGGACAGTTGACTAGAAAGAAAATTATTTGCAAATTCAGTGCAATAGGTACACACACCTCTAGCGATAAGAATCATGGGAGATTTCCATTCACGAGTCTCCCATGTTTAACAGCCCATCCACCAACCCTTAAGCAAGGCTGACCATCACCCATCTGCAGCAGAATAGATGTGTGCAAAATACCAGGGCAGTTATTGGCTGCTATGTGATTGAAGGAGACCTTCATGGCTTATCATGAAATTCAAGAGGCAAGCAGACCAGCCTGATGTAGGGAAATTCAGACCAAGGGAAATGCTGCTTGAACAGAGGCATCATCCCGCAAACTATGAAACAACATAATAGAATCAGAAACAAAACCTAATTGCATAAGTAGCTGTAGCAGTTTGGCATTATTTATGAATTCCAAAAATAGATATTGGATTATGTTTATAAACTGGCTGTTCCTCTGGGTGTGATTAAATTATGATTAGGGCTTTGATTGGGCCACATCAGTGGGACATTGTGATAAAACTACATGGTAGAACAGAGGAGTTAGCTGGAATTTTGAGTTGGAGTTCTGATGCTGAGTTGTAATGTGGGAGCCCTGGGAAGTAAGCACACAGAGGAGCTTGGTCATGAGGAAGGAGAGAAGGCCCCGGGAAAAAAGACAAGCCATTCGCCTCATAGTTTACAGCTGGGCCTGTGGAGAGAGCAAGCAGTTAAACCTGGAGAGAATCAAGCCCCTGGAAGAGAGGAACCCAGGAAGCGGGAACCCTCACAGTTTGGTGAGGGAAATAACTTATGCTTTATGGCCTGGTACCTGCAAGCTTCTACCCCAAATAAATACCCTTTATAGAAGCCAACAGATTTCTGGTATTTTGCATCAGCACCCCTTTGGCTGACTAATACAGTAGCAGAAACAAAATGTAGTGTTGATACTTACCTGGCAGGGGAGATAACATCATCACAAAAGTGGTTTTCCCAGGGTGAGGCTTATCCATTGCACTCCGGATTTGCTGACCCCTGAGATTTCCCCAAATGTGGGAAACTAGACTGCATAATTTGTGGTAGTGGGGGGCTGCTTTCGCGCTCTCCCATTTAAAAAAAAAAAGATTTAAAATATATATATATATATAGTGTTGAGATGTGTGCAGTAAGGAAAAGATCACTACTCACAAATCAGCTGTTTTGGACCCATCATCTATAGGTGGAAATCCTTTTAATAACAGCTGGGCAGAGCTAGATCTTGTGCGGCGAACACTGACATAATGTTGGGGCTTTTAAGAAAAAAAAAAGACAAAGTAACAAACACAAAATGATATGTGGTCATGAATGTTCATTTAGAAAGGGTCTGTGCAAATGAAGGGCCCTGAGGTTTAAGTTTCATTAGCTTCCCAGTACATCGTCCCCTGGTAACAATAGAACCTTTTCATACAAAATGGATGGTATATGAATACATTTTAGGTCAGTCATGCAATGCCCAGACTAATAGAAGGACTATATCTCAGAAGAGAGATGGCTTGTTACAGTTTTAAAAGGATTCATGTCATGTTAACATTTTCATATCATAAGGTTAACTCTTCATCATGTCTCTCCAACTGTTAGGGTGGGCACTGTATCTTGAATTGAGCCCTAGCAGATGTCATAATCTGAGGATTTATCTTGATTAAAAGGTTGTGCAGATTTGGGCTGTTGAGTACTAGATCAGAGCCCCTGAGCATACAAAGGGATCATCTAAAGGTTTTGCACTGGAATCTTCCAGGGGATTCTGTATCCTTTCATGTTCTTCCTGCCTATAATCTTTACATTGTGGTTTAGCACTTGATATAAGCCTTCACTTGCTCATGAATGAACCTGTCAATGGGTAAAATAACAATTCAAAACCAAAATAAACTTCAGACAATTTAGATATTTCAACTAGTCATTTTAAGCATCAAGATATATCAGTATTACTTAGAAAAGAATATAATGTAAAAACCATTCTAATAAGAATTAAAAGGGAAAATATTACAGGTATCATTAGAAATAACTGTTCTTTAATGAATGCAGACCCCAAGCACCATTAAAGAATTTGAAAAAAAAATGAATGAAAACAACAAGCTGTGAAGCAAAGCCCAATCAAATTAAATATCTTAATTTATGGTAGAAATAGTCCTCAATAAATTCTCCAGGAGAAGATGGACGGCTGAAGTAGAGATGGAAATTCTCTCATATGACTGCTTAAATAATCACTTCTTCTTTTAAGGCCTTCAACTGATTGGATGAGATCTCTCTCATTGTTGAAAGCAATCTCCTCAGTTGATTGTAGATGTAATCAGCCATAGGTACAATCAAATTACTGATGATTTAAGTCCATGAAATTTGCTCTAGTAACAATTAGGCCAGTGTTTGCTTGACCAAACAACTGGGCACCATTACCTGGCCAAGTTGACACATGAGCCTCACCATCACAGTCCACCCCTTGTCAGATGGGCAGCTATATAAATCACATTAAACCACACTGAATCTCTAAATCAAAATAATAACAGTCATATTTTTCACCTAACATTACTCATCATCCCTGTGTACAACTGGAAATGCATTAAATCTCACCAGAATAGGGTGCAAGTCCTTGGGTAATATTCACTCTTAAACATGATATCCCATAACTTAAATACTATGACATGAAGCTAGTACAATGTATGTCATATAATAAGGGGCTATGATAGGGAAGAAAACAAAGACATTTGCTTTATGTTCATATACAAACATACTCATGACAAAACAAGAAAAAAATATTCATGACCATTACAGTCCTTGTTTCTGTAACTGGTCATTTGGTCATAATTTGTATTCATCAGCACCTTCTTCCACTACCCATTCCTTGTTCCCTTTACCCTGAGCAAGCACCTCAGCTGGTCATGGTTCTTTGCCTGGTGGCATAATCCAAACCTTCATTCTTAATGTTTCTAGGCTATTGGTAGTCCTGCCTGGATTGGATTGTTGCAGTTTTCCATTGTCTTTAAGCACAGGGCATTGTAGTACTAAGAGATGCCCTAGGGGATCTCCTATGTTCCAGGCATTGTGTAGTTGCAGTCCTATTTCTCCTTGATAGTCAGGATCAATCACCACAGCCAGCACAGTAATTCCCGTCTTTCCCTGTTGATTCAGAGGAATGAGGAACCCAAAGTGGCCAGATGGCAGTCTGAACTTCCAGTTCAATCAAATTGCTATTGTGTGGAAGCACTTCTCCTTTTTGAACCACCAGTAGAGCTTAAGTTTGAAGAGACAAGAAGCAAAAATTTTCCTAGTGGATCACTAGGGGTAAGAGTGAATGGTACCACTCCATTTTCCACCCCTTGATCTCTGGAACTGTGAATCCTGGCTATGGGAGAAAGAGCATCATAGAGTGGATGCTGATTTAGAGCATGCACAGCCTCCTGGAGAACAATGCCCCAGCCCTGTAAGGTATTGCCACATAGTTGGTACCATAATTGGGTCTTCAAAAGGCCATTCTATCAGTTCAGCTGCTTCAGGATGATACAGAACATGCTAAGACCAGTGAATTCCACGAGCATGTGCCCATTCCCACACATCTTTTGCTGTGAAATGTGTTCTTTGATCAGAAACAATGCTGTGTGGCATACCATGACAATGGATAAGGCATTCTGTAAATCCATGGATGGTAGTTTTGGAAGAAGCATTGTGTGCAGGAAAGGCAAACCCATATCTGGAGTTTGTGCTATTCCATTTAAAACTAATTGCTACCCTTTCCATGATGGAGGTGGTCCAATGTAATCAACCTGTCACCAGGAAGAAGGTTGATCACCTCAGGGAATTATGCCATATAGGGGACTGAGTGTTGGTCCCTGTTGCTTACAGATTGGGCACTCAGCAATGGCTGTAGCCAGGTTGGGCATGGCGAGGGGAAGTCCATGTTGCCGAGCCCATGTGTAACCTCCACACTAACACCATCACCAATTTGTTCATGAGCCCATTGGTCAATGACAGGAGTGGCTGGGGAAAAAGGCTGCCTGGAATCCACTCAATTATTAAAATCTTCCTCTGCTAAAGTTACCCTCTGGTGAACATTCACATGGAAAACAAATATCTTCATGTTTTCTGCCCACTCTGAAAGATCTATCCACATGCCTCTTCCTCAGACTTCTTTGTCACCAATTTTCCAATCATATTTCCTCCAAGTCTCTAACCATCCAACCAAACCATTGCCAAAGGCTTGAGACAATATTTTCATTTGCCACTGACACTTTCAGCACCACTGGCTCTGCTAGGTCATATGGCCTAAGTGGCAGAGCAACTTGCACACAAGCCTGGACCTGTAGTTTTTCTTACCACTCAGGAAATGGGACAGAGCAGCAGGCCCAAATGAGAAATACATTGTCTCCAAAATCCAAAGAGTCCAACTAGGCCTCTTCTTAGGCCATAGGAGGGCCAGATGTAACAGCTAATCCTTCACCTCAGAAGGGATATCTGGACATGGCCCAGTCCACTGGACACCTAGAAATTTCACTGAGGTTGAACACCCCTGTATTTTTGTTGGATTTATCTTCCATCCTCTCTCACACAAATGCCTTACCAATAAGCCTAGAGTAGTTGTTACTTCTTGATCACAAGATCCAATCAGCATGATATCATCAATATGATGGACCAGTGTGATGTCTTGTGGGAGGGAGAGACAATAAAAGTCTTTGCCATTTCAAATGAAACCTGTACAACCTGTTTGTTTATTTGTTTGTTTGTTTGTTTGTTTGTTTGTTTGTTTTTAAGAGATACCAGGGATCAAACTCAGGACTTCATACATGGGAAGCAGGTACTCAACCACACTTGAGCTACTTCTGCTCCCCACAACCTGTTTTCAAAACCTCTGAAGTGAGGAACCAGACTCCTAAATTCCAGTAAACCATAGGAGAGAAAGATAACTTGACCTTCTGAAAAGTATACCTATTCACTAATGCCACCTACTTGGTGCTGAAGAACTGGGATTAATAACATCCATGACAAATTACACATATCATTGACATGAAGTGATCCATTTAAGATGATTATGGACAAAGAACATGAAAGCAAGAACTTATAATGAGCTCCAGGAATATTTAAGGCTTAGTAGCAGCTAATGTAAATTATTACAAGAAGCAAAGAGATACTTCCAGAATATGTACAAGTGTTCTGAGTACTCTGTGAGGAAAAGAAATATTCCCTCCTTGTATTTCCAAATTTGATCACTATAAAATGTGTAGTGACAGTCTTCCACCATCTGAGTTCAAGACTCAATATAAAGCTACATAATAATCAATGTAATGTGGTATTGCATATGGATAAACATAGATCAGAGAAACAGAAGAGAGCTGGAAACAGATCCACACATATAGTCAACTGATTTTCAACAAAGATGCCAAAGTTATTCAATAGGGAATATAGCCTTTTCAACAAATGGTACTGAAAAACCGGATATCCATATGCAAAAATTGTGAGCCCTGACCTTTGCCACCATATATGAAAATTAACTCAAAATGGCTTATAAACCTAAGCATACATTCCAAAATTATAAAACTTCTAGATAAAAACCTCCTGAACTTGGCCTCTTTAACACAATTACGATTGCTGCATAACACTGAGGTGTATTACAAAATACCAAGTTTTGGTATACATTTTCAATTTGGTTGAACTCATAGTTTTGTTTTGTCCTTAACTGAATTATTTATCAATAGAAGTTAAATAGCTTCTATTGAAAGTCAGCTAAAAATTTTCACCAGACGATGTTTAGTATTTGAAAGATAATTCATGGTCATACTTGGCCAACTCAAACCAGCATCTCTACAAATTGAAAATGCCCTGTATTCTTTCTACCTTATTTCCAACCCTATTCCTATTGAGGGAGGATACTGGGGACCACATGGCTGGTAAAGCGTTGGAAGAAAGGAACTTGAGAATAGAAAAGAGAGTTGGTGGCCAGTGCCAGATTGGAACTTCACAACACTAAGAACATAAAGTTCTGTTATAGTCCTGGTTTCCCCAACAAATCTTCAATGAACCATTCATTTCAAGTTAAGGTACTACAGAATTTAACTCATTTCTACAATGCATATAAGTACTTAGTCTTTCTTCGAAGTGGGAGTAGGGGAAACACTGAGGTTACCACTGGGAATCGACCATGTGTTAATTACAAAAATAATAACAATTTACTTCTCTAAATTATTTTGAGGATTAAGACAAGATATTAAAGTATCTTGCATGATACCGGGTACTCCATATATGTTCAGCAAATTTTTATTTCCCTTTACTTCTTTTATGTAAATTAGGGTATTTTTAGAACTGGAAAGACCTCAGAGGTTATCTTGTCCAGTGTTTTAATTTTACAAATGAGAACCCTAAGTATAATGATAAGTAGATTGCTCAAGCTCATGCAGTTACAGTGAGAACTCTAATTTTCAATTCACTTGGATCTTTCCTCTAAAATATCTGCCTTCAACTGTGATGCCCCAAGCAACAGAGGCAGAAGGAGAACTGAAGAAGAGAGTTTGGCTCTACAGATTTAGGGATCATGGACTCTTTGATTCTGGCTTTCTGTTTGCTTTAGCTACTTTCTTTATTATTTGCTTCAAGAATGGGATACAAAAGGAAGACTTTCTCTTCAGAGACTAGGACTGCAAGATTTAGCAAATAAAAATACAGGACACCCAGTAAAATTTGAATTTCAGATAAACAGTGCATAATTTTTAGTGCCACGCAATATCAGTATCATACTTATACTGACAACATAACTAACAACCTTATCAGGGACTAAATGGTTAAGTAGGTCCCAACTGTGAAGAATTTTTTTCTCACCCTAAAGCAAATAAGCAGAGGCAACATGGTCACCTGCCCCTCATGCATAAATCATTCTTCCTGGCCATTTCTGTCCCATGACCGTTCTTCCTCACCTGGGATCAGGACAGCTGTAACGAACAGCCTCTATGACCAAGGCTGTGTTTGAGGAGGTTGGTGGTTGGGCAGGAAAAAGTTGATGACATGCCAAAGCAGGGTTGGGACAACATACTTGCCAAGCAGGAAGCACACAATTCTACTTTCAGAACGAAGTTCAAATCTCTCTCCCTCTTACTAGCTGTGTAGTGGTATGACTTTGAACAAATTACTTGAACTGCACCATTCCCACTCCCCATCCAGACTCTGTCTTACCCTTAGTAAAATAAGGATACCTTAAGTTTTCATTAAGATCTAATACAATAACATAAATGTAGCAATCAATGATCATTGTGCCTAGAATAAAGTCTTTCAAATTATCATTTGTTGAACTGTACGTATGTTTTACATACTTTTCTATATATTTGATATAGTTCTCAATAAAAATTGTTTAAGCAAAAGAGTTCATTAGGCCCAGAATGGGAAGGGTCTTGAATGCCATAATGTGGCATTTAGATGCCACATTTTATCCTATACTTATGAGTGAACCATTGCTACCTGCACAGTGCTTGGGGCCTAGAGTCAGGCCTTCCAGTTCCCCCAATAACTACCTGGGAAATTCTGTAGCATATCATTTCCTGTAGGATCAAGCACACATTTACCAATACAGGATCAGCCAACCCACCTCCTCTAAGCATCTTTTTTTCTTTTTACCTCCTTTGGCTCCAATCTTAACAAAGTGAAAAACAGGAAGCTTCCCACTGATCTATTTCATAGTGTTGTAAAATAGGCAGGCCTCGGACACAACCAGGTAAAATTTCCTGCCCCATCATTTATTTATTAGTGGATTGGCTTTGTCCAAATTAATCAACCACTCTGACTATCTATACAATAGAGATAGTACCACCTAAGCTGGTAGCTTCTTAGAATTAAAAGAGCCTAGCACAGACCGCCTTGAGAAGGGCAAGCCGCCATGGACGGGCCAGAGCCGCTGTGGGCAGGGCAAAAAGCTGCCACGGACAGGGCAAAGCCGCCACGGGCAGGGCAGGTCGCCTGCGAATGGAGCGCAGCCAGCCACCCGCGAACTGAAAGCTGGCCGTGAATGGAAGCAGAAGCCACCCACAAGCGGAGAAAGCCGCGCCTGCGCAGTGACCAGCCTCGGCGTGTCGCCACAACGGGGGGGAGGGGAGATATGTAATAAAATAAAATAAATCTTTTTTAAAAAATAAAATAAAATAAAAATAAAATAAAAGAGCCTAGCAGAGTGCCTGTTTATAGGAGATGCTCAATGTCTACTTTTTATTTTCTACTTCTTAGAACACTGCACTTATGCTTTATGGATTGTAAGGTCCCTGGAGTGCTCTTTCTCACACCTATCAGAAACATCTTGTTAGTTTCCAGAAGATTGTCCAAAATTGAAGACTGGTCGTTCAGACCAACTTTGTTTAGAAAATGTTGTTACCAAAATATCTTAGACAGTTGAAGACATCTGAATGACTCAGGTTCTTATTCAGCCTTTCACTTCACAGTGTGTAGGCTGCAGTCCTAAGGTTCACCAGTTCCCCGGCTCAGGCCTTTAGAACTTGCAGATGTGTGTTATCTGCTCCTGCTGTTTGTTCAACTTCAAGTGCTTCTAATCTTTTTATAACCAGTTCTGTTGGCTGTTATCTGGACTCCTTGTAGTGCCTTGTCTATTGTATAGTTTTAACAGCTCCCCACCTCTTCTCCAGCAATTAGAAGAGCAATATAATTATTTAACAATGTGCTAGAGTTTTCTATCTGATAAACTCCTTAATTGGACCTTTTCACCCTTTACCATGTGTATGCACATGTGTGGTGTAAAATATTACCTGAAGGTTTTCTTAAGGTTGGATTTTTATACAATTTCTTAAACTAAACACCAATAGGAGCCCAGAGAACCCTTTTTCCAAGAACATCCCCCCACCCCCCTTTCTCTCCTCACTATGCTTGGAGAGACAGCTATTGTTTCCTTCAATCTGGAAAGATTAATCAGACCAATTATTTTAGTTTTGCAGCTCTGCTTTTTTGTCATTTTCTCACAAGATTTTACCACTCTTCCTACTCTGGTGGCCTTATCTGTAAGGCTTTATAATCACTGAAATCTCCAACCCTGTATTAATCACAAGACAACATGGGATACTGGAAAAAGCAATGAACTTTGAGTCAAGAGAGGTAAGTTTTCACCCAGGCTCTATCTCTAACTACCTATTTTGCCAAGATAAGTCTGAGCTTCATATTTCTCATCTTAAAATATCTAGAGATATTAGTTTTGTGATTTGCACATCTTCTCCAACAAAATACCTGTCTTTTACATATCTCAGCTTCCCACACATTCCCAACCACCCAGCAAAGACCTGCTTTTACCATATTATTTTGCTGTTTGATTCTTGTTTTTGCCAAATGACTGCTAATGGGCTTTCTTACTGGCTCCAAGTTACTCAGCTTAGATAAAACATAAAGCACCTTGAGATTTCAGGAATATTAGATATAGATCCAATAACCTAACTATAAATCAGTTCACTAACCTATATATGAAAAGTATTCATTAGTCATATAAATTTTCCCTAAGCCCTAAAAATATAATTTATACTTTAAAAGTAAATTTTACATTTTTTGGCCAGCTTGGAAAATTGACTAGAATAATTTTTCTTTCAAAAAACAAAAGTGGGATGATGAGAAGGTGGAGGCTATAAACTATGTTTATTACCCTCATTCTATACAGAACAAATTAGGAGGACAGTAACCAGATGTATTATGATCATAGAAAGGAAAATACAAATTCTAAGTGAGAATTTGAACATCTCAATTTTTCTTGAGAATCATAACATTCCTTCTCCTCAGAGCCCAAGTGTCTCCCTGGTTGTCATTTAGAGTAAAGCTGGTCCCCTATAGGAACAGAGCTCAGAGTTTCCAGAAAACTCCCCTAGGTCTGGGCCGGAGCCTTAAGATAGGAGTTACCTAACTATTTGGGTCCAAATCCTTTTTTTATCAGATACCACCAGCTGGGTGAGGACCAGCTAACCACAGTGATATGCAGAAAGCAGCCCAGAAAATTTTACTGACCACAAACTATACCTCGCTCTGGACTAACAGTCTATCCCCAGGGCCCCACAGTTATGCCACTGGAAACAAAAAAGGAGGGGGTCTCTCAATTTTTAATATGAGCCTGTGTTAAAATTGACTAAGAGGCTAAGTGTGTCCTTTGTTATGTTCCCCGTTTGAATGTGAATGTATGTTACACGTTAAACCCTGTAAATTGAGGGGGTGGTGCTGAATAAGCCACTTGTTGCTCTGGTTTGCTCTCCTCTCCACCCCCACTTTACCAATTAACTTCAAGCTCTCTGTCTCACTGGACCAACCTAAACCTCTTGAGTGCTCACCCTGTCCTCATTCAACCTTCTACATCATGGTCAAAGCATTCTTCCTAAAACTCTAATATGACTGAGTCTTCCCCAATAGAAAGCCCTGCACACTTTCTATATCATCCTCAAGACATAG
>PVKH010012334.1:6906-17428 GCA_004027955.1 Chaetophractus vellerosus | reverse complement strand
ACAGGCGTGCCTTTTGAAATATACCAAAGATTGGTCGGTCTTTATAAAGGGTATTTATTTGGGGTAGAAGCTTACAGTTACCAGGCCACAAAGCATAAATTTCTTCCCATACCAGAGTCCACGTGTTGGAGGAAGATGGCTGCCGACGTCTCCAGGGTTCAGGCTTCCAGGTTCCTCTGTTCCCAGGGCTGCGTTTCTCGCCGGGCTTAGCTTCTGTTTCCTTCACGAGTTCAGCTGTAGACGATGAGGCTTTCTATGCTTTGCGTCTCTCCACAAGGCCAGCTGTAGACTATCGGGCAAACAGCTCACTCCAGCATCAGAACTGCTTTTTTAAATCTCCTTCTCCAAATCTCCTCTCTGCTTCTCTCTAATCTCTGCTTCTACTTGAGACCACCCCCACCGAGGGGTGGGGCTCAACGTCTCACTGACGTGGCAATTAACGCCCTACTCATAACTTAATCATGCCCAGATGAACAGATGAGCTTACAAACATAATCTAATTTATATTTTGGAATTCATAATTAATTCAAACTCAAACCATTACACCTGATAAAGCCACAGGATGGAAAGTACTATTGATGAAGATTAAAAAAAAATCTAAACCCTAAAATGAAAGTGTTTCTCTTATAGTTTTCCTTTATAAGGGATATAGTATCTACCATTTTGCATTTAGGACCACTTTAAGTAAATAATAGAAAAGAGCGATAGCCAAGGTAACAGGAAACTTAGTTTTCATCTCCCTGATGGCAGTCAAGTGAGAAAGTTTCTGAGGGAAAGATGAAGATTTGCAGGGACACCCTCAGAGGAGGAATTACCTGCATCTTGTCTTGGCCAGCTAAGGAGGGTGCGTGTGTGTATGCACGCACTTGTGTTTGGGGCAGTAGGTGAGTTGAGCAGGGGTAATTGGTCGTTTTTCAAACCCAAGTAGCTTCAAAGGAGGAGGAGAGAGCTACACTTTCATGTTGGCTAAATTTACCCAAGAAAATTCTCAATCAGGCAATCCCAAGACAACTGAAATAAGCTTTTCTCTCTCTCTCTCTTTTTTTTTAAGATTTATTTATATATCCCCACTTGCTGCTTGTGTTTGCTGTGTTCATTTGCTTTTGCGTTTTTCTGTGTCTGCTTTTCTCCCCCTGCTGGGCCATCCCACTGCATCAGCTTGCCTGCTCGAGGAGGCCCCAGGAACCAAACCCAGGGCCTCCCATGTGGTAAACCAGAGCCCTACCAATTGAGCCACAGCTGGACCAATTGAGCCACAGCTGGTTCCCGCTTTTCCCTCTTGATTCTCTGCAGAGATCATTCAAATTGAGAAGCCTTCTGAAGGGGGCAGGTGCTCCTGAGCCTCTGAGTCTTGAGAAAGAGCTGCACTGAATGCTAGAGGTGGGAGAGTAATTGCAACAAATATGTGAAAGAAATGAAAGGGCTCCTGCAGAAGATTTTTAGAGAAGAAACCGATATTCATGGAACAACTTTATATATGTATATTTTCTTCTACTAGAGGAGTTGTGAGCTTACAAAACCATCATGCATAATGTGCAGAATTCCCATACATCACCCCTCTACCTCCACCTTACATTGTTGCGAAACATTTGTTACAGATTGTAAAAGAATATCATCAGACTATTACCACTAACTATGGTCGATAGTGTACATTTGGTATGTTTTTTCTTCACCCCCTCTATTATTAACACCATGTATTAGTATTGTACATTTGTTATAGTTCATGAGAGAACATTCTCATATTTGTACTGTTAACCACAGTCCATCTTCCACCACATGGTTCATTGTGTTATACAGTCCCATGTCTTGTAAAATGTATCCAAGTTATGGTAACACATTATAGTGAGTATAACTAACACAGCTGGTTTTTAAATGGGACTGTGGCTGAAACAGGTAGTCCAGGCATGTAAATGTCAATTGATAGAAAGCTGGAGAGTAATCTAGGGACTGAATAATGTCATGGAACCACTTTTGTATTGTAAGTAGCACATCCTCAAGCACAATAAGAAAATATCTATGTCTATAGCAACAAAAAGATAAGGGAAAATTTAGAATTGCATAAATACTTTCAAATTTTCTGGGATTTTGTGTGTGTATGCAGAGTTTAAAGATTTAAATATCTTTTAAAAATCAACTAACAGCCAACATAGCAGGGAGCTAATTCAGTCAACAAATATTGATTGAATACATATTATGGGCCAGGCACAGGAGACAGCAGTGGCATAGCTGCCCATCCTCTCTGCCTGGGCAGTAATAGCAGCCTCTTCTCACAGGTAAGCCCTTAGCCTTGACCACGGGACACACGCTGCCACAAACTGAGGTCCAGAGAAATGCAGCGGAGGTGTCCATGGCCTACTTCCTACATTATTCCTCTTGGAGACAGGACTTGGGGCTGAATTAATTTAAGGAATATCCAAAAGCTGCTGTTTTAGATGTGCTTTTTTTTTTCAGACTGTCCTCAGAAAAACTCATTCTTTTGAATGAAAAATAGCTTATTTATCTACAGGAAATTGAGATAGTCATGATTCTCCCCCCTCGACACCACTTTAACTTATTCACGTGGTTCCATGCCCAGGCATTGACACTTTGATTTCCCTAATACAGAACTACCAGTTTGGGAAGCATATTTCTCCTCCCATAACACTGGGGGCAGACAGAGGTCAGTCAAAATACGTGATCGCATGGGCCTTAAGTTAAAGGGGTTCTGAATAGTTTATCTTCTGCACCCATCTCTCCACACACAGTTACCCACCCGCACCCACCATTCTCCCTGTAATTGACATGAGGTTTTATTGTCTATGCGGTAGCAGTTTTGATTTCCTAGGATTGAGGTTTAGAGACTGTGGAAGTCTAAAATATGGCAAACATTAAGGCATAGCATGACATTAAAAGCAATATGCTGGGTGGCGGATGTGGCTCGAGCGGTGGAGCACCTGCTTCCCACATGGGAGGTCCCTGGTTCCTCCTGGTGTTTCCTTAAAAAACAAAAAACAAACAAACAAACCAAAAAATACAAGCAAACAAAGGAAAAAACCAACTCAGGGAAGCCAATGTGGCTCAGTGGTTGAGCACCAGCTTCCCACATTCAAGGGAAACAAACAAAACAAACAACCAATCTGCTATGTCTATATCGGCAAAGTTTCTCCAAGTATTTGGATAAGCAGCATCAACACCACCTGGAAAGTTTGATTAGAGCGCAGATTCCTGGGCCCACCCAATGCCTGAGGTGTCAATATGGGGGCAGACTGCGGGTGGGCAGAGTGCTAGGCAATACTAAGTTTCAACAAGCAGCCCTGGACGTTCTGATGCATGCTACATTTTATGGCCTAGTGCTTTAGGGCACAGAGTAAGAATAATGGATAACTCTATTCCCATTTAAAAAGCAGGACCAGGCATTCTTCCTCAGCAAAGAATTATTACCACCCACAAGGCTGCCTTCAAGGCTGGCCCTTGATAGCAGAGCTTCAGCGCGTTGGAGTCCACAGCTAACTTGGTTTGCAGAGGGTGAGGGGAGTAAAAACGTGGGAGTGGAGTGGAGGGAGACTTGACCCTTCCCCAAGGTCAAAGGAATCGTGCCCGTTTGTGGAGCAAATAAGAAATTAGACTAGTGTAACCCTCCGCGAACTTGGCATTCTGGTTCGCGCCTGCCCGGCTCTGTGGCGTCGTCTGATTTAGGCTGGGAGGTACGTTTTCTGATTGTTCTTGGTTGGCCATGTAAAGCAATTCCTAATTAAATTGGCTTTTCACATCTGTGGCTTCATTTTTACGAGCAGCAAATCAAAATCTTTAAACATGTTCACGGGTAATTTTAGACCCAGCTTCTATTTAAAATGATTTAAAAGTCTACAGGGGAGAGCGTAATGTGTCCAAAATAAGTTTTCTGAGGGTATGGTGTGATAATTACTCCACAGAATTTTAATTTTGAAGAAGCCAGAGGACGCCAGTGTTCAGAGACTGAAAGAAGGCCCACAGCTGACCTTTGCTGCCGCCGGCCATCCCCCAGAAGCTGCTGAGCAGCATCCAGGGCAGGGTCCTTCCAGGTTCCCCCCCAGCCCATTCCTCCTCTCCCCGCTCATTGTCCTCTCCCAGAATATTCTTGTTCAAGTGACCTGCATTCTGATTTGCAAATCCTTTCTTTTCTACCTTGTCTTTGTACGTTTTCCTACTTTTCCTTCATCTGCCAGCCCTCTATCAATTCTCCAAGGGGGAACTTCAGAGGGTATTTCTAAAAACCATGAAGAGTCCTGTCTACCGGGTTGTCTTCTTTTCCATGTTCTTCCCTGCCTACCCCCTCCCTAAATAGAGAAATGCAAATGAGTAGAACAGACTCACGTGTCACCTTGGCATAGTCCAATCAGGGAGTTCTCAGATTATTATATTTGACTGATGATAATGTGGAGGAGGATGATGGGTTCAGTTCTTTTTTTTTTTTTTTTAATTTTTATTTATTTCTCCCCACCCCCTTGTTGTTTTTCACTCGCTGTGTCTGTTCATCTTCCTTGTTTCTTTAGGAGGCACCGAGAGCCAAACCCCAGACCTCTGATGTGGGAGGGAGGCACCTAATTGCTTGAGCCACCTCTGCTCCCTGCTTTTGTTGTGTTTTTCATTATGTTTTTCCTCCCCACCTCTCTTGTTGCATCAGCTCGCCATGCCTGCCCATCGCATCAGCTCACTGTCTTTTTTAGGAAGCACTGGGAACCTCTGCACCCTGCTTTTGTTGTGTCTCTCCTTATGTTTTTTCTTTTTGTGTCTCGTTGTGTCATCTTGTTGTGTTAGCATGCCATGCCTGCCTGTCACATCAGCTCGCTGTCTTCTTTAGGAGGCACCGGGATCCGAACCACCGACCTCCCATGTGGTAGGCAGGAGCCCGGTTGCCTGAGCCACATCCACTTCCTGGGTTCAGTTCTTTAGCACTGGTGCTCTACCATGTAAAATGGGAGAAGTAAGCCAGTGCCGGCTATTCCATTGCCAATGTGTAGGACCGTATTTTATTAGAGATGGCAGGGGAGAAGTGATACAGTAAATGTAAGACAATATAGTCCTTGCTGATTTATACAACTGCTAAGCAAGTATATAAATATGATTTTATTCTTTCTCTCTATATATACACCCCCATACATACATACATATGTACTCTTAAATTGTTTTTGCACAGCTTGATAGAAAACTGGAATAGTAATGCACTGAAAAGCATTCGTGAATGAACGAGTATAAGTGAAAATCTGTAAATAACAATGGCAAGGAAATAAAACAAAGGCATGAGTAATATCGTTTCGATTCAAGGAATTAACTGAATTGAGTAAATTATTCTATTATTATTGGAGTGTCATGAAATAGAAAGTGCTCAATAAATATTTGATGATGGACTAACTGAAAAGTCTGTTTATGTTTTCCTTATTAAAACATGTGAACAAACAACACTAAAAATATATCACTTTTTATATGGGAAAGCTGTGATCACTAAGTATTATTAATCTGTTTCAAATATTCAAATATCACCTACTCTTTAAGGACTCAAGGGATTGTTGACATTAACCAGGATTTCCAGGAAATTGAGATTTGATTTAAAATGAGAGATGTAAGATTTTATGAACCCGAAGATTTAAAAGGCAAATAAATTAAATGTTGACTAATCCCTGAGGGATTTCCTTAGGGAAATCAGTCTAGGATTAGATCATGCTCATGTGATAAATCAGAAATTCTCGAGGAATAAAACACCACGGGCCTATGAAAATCCAGGTTTTACCTGGAAAATGTAAAGAGCAGTACATTTAGTTTAATATTTTCTATGTGATTCTTGTTTGCAAAATTTACTCAATTATATTTATATATACTATAGACTAGTGCCATGGGCACATTGATTATTCTTTTGCTTTTTAGGAGGAAAATAATGTTTACATTTGAAAATATACAATCATAGAATGATACAGTTGCAAAGATCTTTACAAACCAATTAGTGAAGCCCCTTCCCTTCTCGTAAGGGGAAAACAAGGCTCAGAGAGTGACATGCTCTCCTCAAGATCACCCATACTTCTCAGCAGAGATGGGTCTAAGAGCAAAATCCACAATTTTTACTTTCGCTGGAATTACCAACTCTGCCAAGTGGTGGTTCTTCAAAAGGGAGAAGCAGTCAGCTGAACGGCCTCTTCAGAAAGTTCCTGATTACTTTAAATCACTTTATGATAGAAAAGGAAGAATTACTTCTTTGTTGAAGAAAGAACCAACTGTTCACTGAAACAGTGGAGAGTAGTAAAAAAAAATGAGACCACATGACAGCATCTGTTTAGCTTCCAACTGACCTAAAATTTATAGCAATAAGAGCTAAAATGTTCTGACTGTTTGCTATGTGCCAGGATGTGGGTCAAGCCTTTTATTTATTTATTTAATTTTTTATTTATTACATATCCCCCCCTTTCTGCTTGTTCTTGCAGTGTTCATTTTTTTGGCGTTCTTCTCTGTCTGCTTGTCTCCCCCACCCCCGCTGCGGCATCCCGCCGAGTCAGCTCACCTCGCGGCGGCCTGCCTGCTCGTGGTGGCCTGCCCTGCCCGCGGCGGCTTGCCTTCTCGAGGCGGTCTGCCCGCTCGAGGAGGCCCCGGGAACCGAACCCGGAGCCTCCCATGTGGTAAACCAGAGCCCTACCAACTGAGCCACAGCCGGTTCCCTCAAGCATTTTAAATTGTTCTTGTTTCACTCATTTTTGAAAAGCAGCATCTCATTGAATCTTCTCAAAAACCCTCTAACACTATTATTATTAGCCCCGTTTTATAGATGAGGCAATGGGTTCAGAGAGCGTAAGGAAACTTACGTATGGTTTCATAGCAGGGTTTGAAAACTAGGCAGTCTAGATTAAATTTCAAGTTTTATTTCTCATGAAAGAGAGAAATTTCTTACTTGACCTCCAGGGTAAGTCCTAGTTAGAAGTGCTGATAATTAACAGCTCATAGAGAAATCTCCAAGATTCAGTGAAAATCTGCCTGCAAACTGTCTGGGAACCAACCCACCACTTTCTATTCAATCTTGAAATAAAGATTTCCCGTTGCTTAAAATACAACATTATTTCTTGGGGGAGGGGATGCTTTATTGACAAGGTTTCCTTTGTTTGATGACTCTACTTTTTACTGGGCTACTTGAAATCTGAAGTTGGAGAGTCATCTGTAGAAGGTGGTCTGTAGAAGCTTTTTGGTCTCAGGGTGACTATATACTCTTCAAAATTAAATTTAAATCGTTGTTTTAAAAACCTAAACTGAAAAATTACACTGAAAGCATTGAGAACCCCAAAGAGCTTTTATTTATGTGGGCTATTATATTTACCATGTTAGAAATTGAAACAAAAAATTTTCAACATAAGAATACACAAGCCCACATTCCATTAGCTGTCAGAGCACTGATGTCAACACACATCATGTAGCTTCCGGAAAACTCCACCGTACCATCAGGAGAGAATGAAAGTTTAAAAAGGCAAGTAAAGCTTTAGTATTATGAAAATAGTTTTGGCCTTGTGGATGCCCACTGCTGTCATGAGAACACTGCTATAATGAGTTACAAGGCTTAGAGTCAGAGAGATCTGGGTTCAAATTCTGATTCTGTCACTAACTGGCCAAGTTGCTAAATCTCTCTAGAATTCAGCTTCCTCGTCTTAAAATGTGTGTTAATAATGTGTCTTGGGGCCGGCTGTATAGCCCAGTTGGTAGGGCGCTGGTTTACCACATGGGAGGCCCTGGGTTCGGTCTCCGGACCTCCTCGAACGGGTGGACCGCCTCAAGAAGGCAAGCCAATGCAGGCAGGGCAAGCCGCCGGCGGCGGGGCACGCTGCCGCGGGCAAAAGCAAGCCCCCGCGGGCGGGCAAAAAGGCAAGCCCCTGTGGGCAAAGGCAAGCCCCCACGAGCAAGGGCGAGACCCCAAGAGCAGGCGGGCCGCAGCACCGGTGAGCTGACACGGCAGGTAGCCCCAGAGGGGAGAGACAAGCAGACACAGAGGAACGCAGAGAAAAATGAACACAGCAAGAACAAGCAAAAAGGGGGGGGGATATATAATAAAAATAATGATGTGTCTTGTCGGTTTGATGCCATATTCAGTGAAATAATGTATGTGAATACCATAGCACAGTTTTAGGTAAGCACTTAATAGCTCGTGGCTGATCGTCATCTGGGCTGTGTATCTGGCTAAGTTCTAGTTCACAGGTAGCTTAGGAGTGGGGCAGGGATCACCTGTGCCCAGAGGGCGTCCGTTCATCCACCTCAGTGGGGCTCCACCCAGCCCGCTCATCTCTCCCCACCATTTCCCTTCACGTCTGAGTAACCAGTTCTCTAAAATGAATGTGACTGACAGAGAAAAAGGATAAAATAGTATTTATTTAATATTTTTAATAATTTCTGAGCATTCTGATTAAGGAGGAAGATCGACACATTGTATTCACATTATTAAATTTTCCATTTTAAAAACTACAACCTATTTTTTTCCAAATGTTCTATCAAAATAGGATTTGCACAAAGAAAAAAATGCAGATCCAGGGCTGTTACAACAAATACTACCAAATACAACTAAAATTAACATCGCTGCCATCCGAAACGGATTATCAAGTACAAGCTAATGGCCTACTTATTTCAGAACTCTTTTATCCACTCACACCAATGAAATAAGAGAATTGGGAATCTGCTGAGTCCTAATTTGATTTGATCGTTTATTAATAGCAATTGTTCATGGGGTAGGACGTATTTTGTAAGAATATACTTTGAAAGTATAATTGAAAAGGATGCATAGCTGTAATTTTTGTCTTGGTTCCATGCATAGTTAGTTTAGTGTAATGAGATATCGGTGTTTGAAATATAAATCCCCATGAACTCTTTTTTCTTAGACGTGCTATTAATAAAGTGCCCGCTTAATTGAATTTAGTCACCAAAGAGCTTAGTCTTGGATGTAGCAGGGTTGAAATACCTATAGAAATCTGTAATTGAATTGGAGGGAAGGGATAAGGGCTTTGATCACAAAGTATCTAGATTTTTCATTTTCGAGAAAGTGAAAGCTGAGAAGTCCAGGGCAATGCCTGTGGTGTGTCGATGAAACTTCCTACGTCTACAGAATTGCTCCCCGGTAATTGAGGGTTAGCATCGGAGCTCCAGCGCTCGTCAAGGTGCAGGGCCATCTGCCAGATGAGCGTGGAGACACCTCCCTCAATTCAGAAGGACTCTGTAGCACATGGACCTTACGCGATTCTACTGCTTTCAACATGCACATTCCAACCCACTGAAAAAAAATTAAACTACTCCTTTTCCTGAACACTCCCCTGAAATGTACTGTCTCTTGCAAAGGAAAGGCAGCCGGCCTAGTTAGATCCGAGGAACACAGTTGCAGGCTTTCTCTTAGATTTGTCATCAGAGATGAGTGACTCAGGAAGAAACAGCCTAGTCTCCCTGCCATGTGTTCTCCAACTTAAGTGGTGATTTTAGGAGCAGCTAAGTGAAAAGTACAGCTAGTTGTGAGTTATTGAGGTAGGGTCTATTTAGGACACTTGAGAGGAAATCTTCTGAATCTTAAAAGTAAATGGCAGTATTTGCTCTTGTCCTACTTGTTTTTAGAGAAATCTGCAATAGCAGGAAAAATCAGATGATAGACCAACAATGAAGAAGAGTCCACAATGAGCCACTTCAGGCAAGGAGCCTAAACTGACCCCTGCCAGGTGCTCCAGATGTTTCCTCTCTCCTTGCCTCATCTTGTCCATTTTATCTCTACTGCACTCTTGCCAACTTCTTCTACCCAACTGCGCAACCCCCACCTTCCCAACCAACACTCCCTGAAATGTCTTTAGATGAGCCAGAGGCTAAGAGCTGAGAAAGGATGTGTTGACAAAAGCGACTGAGCGGTAACTACTCATCCACAAGTGTCAAAACACATCCTTATCTGTTCTCAACGCACTGAATGACATTTCCATGCCATCTCCAGAAGTGTTTGCGAGTCCATGCAAATGGCCTTTCTGAAGGCATGGAGTGAAAAAAGAATTGACCCAGAGGACAGAAGACTATTTATGTTGGCGCCAACCAGCTATTTCACAGGCTCCACCACTGTCATTTAGCCAGTGATGAGAGGAAGTTAGCTTCTTCTGATACACAAAGAAGAGGAGGACAATGTCCTCACTGTCCTGATGTCATCTCCGATTGTTATTTTTACTATGCTTCTAAATAATAGATTTCTGGCATGAAGATTTATCTCAGGATTCAGCACCGCAGTGTTCTGAGATCAAGAGCCTCGATGTTGACAGATTTATGCAGGTTGTGATATTCTGACTAATTCATTTTGAATGAAGTGACACTTGGGGGAACCAAAGCATTATTCCCAAGATTTTACATTGTAACTCAAAACACAGCAGGAAATATATTGTAAAAAACAACTTCATTTTCATCTCCAAAGGTCAAGCTGGATTTTTCATCTGTTCTTTAAATTAATATAAAAATGGATAATAAACTCAGTTGTACTCCCTCCTTTACACAAAACTTGCAAGACCCTGCAGAATTTCTTTTTAGCTTG
>PVKH010012333.1:0-17329 GCA_004027955.1 Chaetophractus vellerosus | reverse complement strand
CTAGCAATGGAAGAACTTTTATCATTGATATAAGGACAGTGGCCAACAGAGGTAATGTAGGGAAGGAGAGGGAAGAATAGGTGTAACATGGGGACACTTTTGGGGCATTGGAATTGTCCTGCATGTCATTGCAATGATGGATACAAGCCATTATATATTTTGTCATAACCTATAAAATTGTGCTGGGCAGAGTGTAAACTATAATTAAACTATAGTCCATGGTTAGTAGCAATGCTTCAATATGTGTTCATCAATTTTAACAAATGTACCACACTAGTGAAAGATGTTGTTAATGCGGTAAAGTGTGGGAAGGAGGGGGGTAGAGCTATGGGAATCTCCTATATTTCTTATGTAACATTTATGTAATCTAAATCTTCTTTAAAATTAAAAAACATATATGAAAAAAAATATTTGATAGCCTCATATGGAATACAGTGATTGTTAAGACAGATAATTCCCCTGAACTCACTCATCTTACATTCTATTTGGGGTAGTCAGATAATTAACAAATATAGAATATAATGCCAAGTAATAAGTGTTATGAAAAAAATAAGGCAAGATCAGGGTTGGGTGGTGGGGGAGATAGACTACATAGGGAGGCACGTGAGTGTTTCTCTGGGGGGATGACATTTGAGCAGAGCCCTGAATGCAGAGAAGCAATGAGCCAGTTGATAGGCAGGAAGAAGAGCAAAGGAAGCAGAGGGAGTCAGAAGTGGAAAGGCCCAGAACTGGAAATTTTAGGTACTAGGAATTCTTATGCCAAAACTTAAAATTTTATCTTCAGTAAGACATATTGTTTGGGGACCTTAAGCCTCTACTTTCTTCACCATTTTTCTATTAAAAATCAAACACTGGTGGAAGCAGTGACATTTCAAGTAAGGCTTAATTAACTCTCTGCAGAAAGTGAAACAGGAGTAGGAAGGTATGTGAATTTCAGAGCAGGTCCTAGAAAGGAAGACTAGAGGGCATTAAGTCTTGTTTGTATCACTGCTGTGCTTACACTGATGTATTGAGCTGACCTATGAAAAGGTGAAATAAGAAACAAGGTAACATCATTACTTCCTCTCGTCCCAATCGTGAGCACCCTTCTCCCTTGTCTTAGTTTGCAAGAGCTGCTATGACAAATAACACACAACGTGTTAGCTTAAACAAGAATTTATTGACTCAGTTTTAGAGGCCACGGAGTCCCAGATCAATGTGTCAGCTAGGCCATGCTTTCTCCCCAAGGTCTGTAACATTCTGGTGCTGGCTTTTTGCAATCCTTAAGGTTCCTTGGCTGGCATCTCTGCCTCCCATCACATAGTGATCTCTTTCTCCTTATGTCTGCTCTTCCAGCTTCCACTGACTTCTGGCTACTCCCTGTGGCTTTTCCTGGCTTCTGCTTCTCTCTATAATGCCTCTAGTAGTATGGATTGAGGCCCATCCTGTTCTGTTTCACCACACCTAAATAGGATTTTAGAAGATCTACTCATGAGTCCACACCTTAACTAATAATGTATCTTCAAAGGGTCCTATTTAGAAATGGGTTCACACCCATAGGAAGGCAGGTGTGATTAAGAACATTTCTTAAGATTCAGAGCATGTGTTTTGTTGGGGTACGTGATTCAATGTACCATGCTCCTGTACTCAGTTCATTCAATTAGAGAGCATCCTCTAAACAGCACCAGGGACAGCAAAAACTCTGAGATGGTATCAGTCACTGAAAAGAAAGTGGAAGAATCAATTCTATTTGACATGAGCAAATGACCCTGCTATGGCAAGACACACAAAAATATGTGGTCCTTGGGGGTCAAAGTGACTGCTGGGTTCATAGCAGTGGCATTACCACTGATATCTCTAGCAATGGCAATTACTAACAGGATGGTCAATAAGAAGAGGCTTGAGAGGCCAAGATCACTGATCCTGTGAAAGGAAGAAAATGTGCTGCTCTTTCTGACACTTGGAAAAATCGACAGAGCAGCAAGAGCCAGATAAAGAAGGTGACAGCACTACCCAACAACAGGAACAAAGGAACAAAGCCAAGAAATTGCATTTGCAGAAGGACAGTGGCTTGCCATGCACAAAGGTACGATCAATGGTCAATTTAAGTTTCCTACATGTTCTGTTAACAAAAACAGAGCCTCAACATTTAGAGTCCCACCACAGACAACACATGCAGTAATGCCCAAAGTGCATTCTGTCTCCCTTATTTCATTTACTCCTAACAAGCACTTACTCAGGTTATAACTCATATCGTGTAGATAAGGAAATTGAGAATCGAAGCCACTTTAACAAGTGGTGCAACAAAAACAGAAGCTTAGGGCTGCTCATTTCAAATCTCGGGTGGCCTTCATCTGTCTTGTGATCAAAGAGGGTGCAGAACTCTCCACTCCCCTTTTCTAAGCAGCTCATCCTCTGCTTGTTCCTTTCCTTCCCCTATACTCTTATAACCACCATAGCAGGGTGTTTTAAAAGCTTGGGCAGTGGAATCAGACTGCCTGGGGTTAGTTCTACCACCCTACTATGTGACACTGGGCAAAGTATTAAACTTGCTGTGTTTCTGCTTCCTCCTCTGTAAAATAATAATAATTGTACCAAATAGATTTAAAGCAGGACCCATTCCCTGCTAAGAGCTCAGTAAAGTTTATTGCTATTATTATTATTGTATCTCTTCCCCCATCATACTTCACAAGTCCTTTACCAGTTCCTCCTTTTCCTACTACTTCATTAGTCTCCTATTCCCCAAACCTAAGACCTATCCCTCTACCTTGCCCTCAGCAGCAGCTTGCTCTCTTCTTTTTCCCTTTCTACAGCCTCTGACTTCTGCCTCTGCCACTGCAGATGCTTCCACTGTCCCAGCTAACAGCGTCCAGAACAGGCCCAGTGTTACTGCTCTTGCCCACCCACGGCCCTTGGAGCTGAGTGGGCTGGTGGAGGCTCTGACACTTCCCTGGGGATCCACAGTTTAAAACACAACCTATGAAATTGTTTCTGAATGGAGAGCAAGAGAGTTTTGCTGAGGCATTGCAGGAGTCAGAGAACACAGAGATTTATAGTAGGTGCTGCTTCCTTAGAGGCCAGCGACCCTGAACGCCTCAGGAATAAAAATGAGTTCTCTCCTAAGCTCCCATCCTTGTATGATAGCCTGGAAGCAGATGAATTCTGTGCCAGCTAGTGTTTCAGGCTAATTAAAGGCATGTTCACCTGCCTTACCCACATATACTCTACCCTTCTCTCCTCACCCAGGACAGAAAAAGAGTGCTCCTGTCAGAAGGGATCCTTCTCCTCAGAACAGATCTTCCTGCACACACACACACACACACACACACACACACACACACACACACCACTCACATCTGTCTATGCCCAGGCCTGGACATTTTGTACAAAAGAACCACATCTTCGATAAGTGAAGACCAGGGAGTTAAAGAACCAGCCATCCCCAAACTGATTTGAAAACGCCTTTCTTCAAGTAACTCTTTAAAAGAACAACCCAGATCTTTCCAAAAATGATAAGACATCTAAATAGTATAAAACCCTATATATTTCACTCACCGTACATATAGATAGCGGGGGAGGGTGGGGGTTAAAGTGCAAATCTTTGAAATTATTCTCCTTTCGGGAGGAAGAAACTCAGCACCTTCCGCATCTTACTGTGTGAATTATTGCAAAAAACAAGATGCCATCAAAATGGCAACTCCAAGAAGAAGAAAAGGAGAACGCCAAGATGGGTCACAACCAAACCAAAATTTCTGCTACATCAATGTGCAGTCTTGCCCACTCACAATTACTGTTACTAAACCATGCATCTTGATGGTACTTACCAGAAAATATTATACTGACTTCTAAAACTGAAAATATGTCTGTGATCACAGCAGAAAGAAATCTTGAGGTCTAGGCCATATGTCTTTAGTACTCAGGCCCTATAGAACCCAGCAGAGTGACTTCATCCCTGTGAAAGCTTAACAAATGCTAGCTAAGGATGGGGATTCCTAGTTATAGAGATAAAAATCCTTGTACAGCATACACAAGGATTGCAAGCGCAAATGTTCACGGGAGCCAAGAAGTAATAAACATAGTGAAATGTGCCAAGTGAGAACCGGGAGGAACTGGAGAGCTCACGCCCGTCTAAGAGCGGAATGAATACTCGGTTCCAGCTGATGACCGCTGTGCAGAAACACAAGCCATCAGATGCTCCTGTTTTTTCAAAAGAAGCCAGTAATTGTTGACAACCAATTCAACTTTTTAAAAAATTCCAAGCAGATCAAATTACACATATCTGCAGGCCCCCAACTTGCAACCTCTTACCATAAAAGTCCATGTGCTTGCTTTGATACAGGATGGAGTTACTAATCTTTTTGGTACCTCTATTTCTCTATCCATAAAATGGCAGAATAATAATGATACCTTCCTCATAGGATTGTTTGGAGGGGGGGGGGAGTTAAATGTGTTACCCACAGGAAACATTTGGTATATCTGGTACATAGTAAGCACTGCTATGAAAACTCAAAATTATAGTCTTTACACATTTGCCTAACTCCATCTGAATGCAACATGATTGTAACAAAATATGTAGTAGGTAAGTCAACATCATGTTTGTTTGTACAATCTCAATAAAGAACCTCACTGTACCGCAAGCTATGTCATGAAGGAACCATTCTCTTAGCTCCACAATTTGTGTCTGTAGCGCTGAGGCAGAAAGAAGTCAATTGGTCATTCAAGGTTATGACAGGTCACTGACAGGTATGGGAAGCATGTCCGTTTCTCAGCCTTGGGTATCCTGTTTACTGCAGTGGCCCCTTTCGAGGTCACTAAGTTTTCCTTGTGATTTTCCATGTTTTCCTTGTGTCAAAAAGACAAGGTTTATAAAGGCAGTGAGTGGCTTTAGCTTGTAAGAAGTCTTTAATTGTGGGTAGACTATTCTTTGTATTCATTTGTTGTCTTTCAAGGTCCTTTGCAGAACTTCACTAAGGCAACCCACTCAGCACCACTTGGAGACACATTTTCAGACTGGAACTGGCCAAAGTAAATATCCTTGAAAAATAGGAACAGTGAATACCTGTGAAAAATACTCCATAATTCATCCTGAAACACAGGTGTTCAATGTGGTCTGGGGACGGCAGCACCAGCATTATCTGGGAGGTTGTTAGAAATGCAGAATCTTGGGACTCATCCCAGAACTATGAATGGGAATCTTCATCCCCGAATGCCTCGTGTGCACATTAAAGTTTGAGAAAATTACGAGGTGCTTTATCCCTATAATCTCCTGGAGTTTATGATCAGGGAAAGTGATAGGAAGAAGGATTCACCTTAGAAGTTATAGGGGAGGCTTTTACTACTTCATAGTTCACTCAAGGGACAAAACATGTCAAAAGCCTGTAAAATTATAGACATCTAAAGATTCCAAAATTCCAAAGAAACATAATAAAATTGTCCTGGATTCAGGCCAATTTGTTGGGAGTTTTTAAGCTGAGACCTTGGCAGATGCATTGGTGTCAGTCAGACTGGCTGCTGGGACCTGCTGCTCATTCCCTCAAGGGGAAAACATGAGTACATTGCTTTCTTGGTGTTGCAACAAAATCAGGCAATGTCGCAAGGTAGTATCTTATCCCTGACAGCCTTTCTCATTCCCCAGAGATGACAGAGGCAGGAAGGTAGCCATCCTCTTGCAAAAATGAGAAAAGTAAAGGATGAAAGGAAAGAAGGAAGGAAGAAGGGAGAACAGGAGGGAGGCAGGGAGGGAATGAGTGAGGAAAGAAGGAAGAAAGGAAATAAAAATAATTGTCAGGATGTTTACCATCTTCTTCCATTTCTGTCCTCTTTTTTCTTGCTGTGAAAAATCCATGCTTCTATAAATCACTCTGGGCTAATCATAAAGCAAGAGTGGTATCCTGTCAATGCACCTCTTGGAGGGAGGTGGGGAGAGACAAAGGGCTTTCTTTAGGATCTGGATACCCACTTCAGATGTAGGAAAATTCTGCCAGGTTTATTCCTGCACCTTGTTTACATCCCAGGCAGGCAAGCAGGTTTATTTATTTTATGAGGCTGCCCACTTCCAGCTTTATGTTCAGTCAAGGAAAGTAAGTGTGGATGTTGGTACATAGCTTTGTGTCCATTGCCTGGCCCATCCCTGCTCCGACGCGTCAGCCCAGATGCATGCGGGTGAACCCCTCAACAGGCAGCACAGCCGGCGACCAGCCATGGACCGCCCAGTGGCTCTCACTGTAAGGAGAGTGCTAAAATTCACCCTCAAAAAGGAGGTCATAAAATCAGCTCATTTATGTTTTAGAAATTGTCTTCCATTTTGCTCTAAATTGTGCAGATAATACAAGTACTCCTGAAAAGCAGCATGTGCATGCACATACTCTCCTTGTTTGATGAAATCTCTCATAGAAGAATTTATAAAACATGCAGGTAGGTTACCAGCAGCTCACTCAGCAATGATACAGCCACCTATAGCTCACAGGTGTAGTTCTTCAGATACCATAGCACCCAACAAGTATTTTGAAATGCCTTCTATGTGTATAGCACTGTGTTAGTTTCACCTATACCAAGATGCTCCTAATCCTTCCAGGAAGAAAGAATTCATCAGTAATGTGAATTCTATGTTATTAGATAGTCAGCATAGGTGCATTTCTGGGTAATACTAGTTCAATATCGAATACATGCAAATGATAGTAAAAACTGAAAACATAACTTGCTTTTTTTAGTTGAGAGTCATTTTTCTTTGAATAATTGAACCTTGGGGGACATTTCCACAGCCAGCATTGTCTCTGTACCATAAGTCATTTAAATTGAAGTAGAGTTTTCTGTCAGCTCAATAGAGCCTAGAATATAGTTCAGTCCCTTACAGGAAAGCCAAGACTCTGTCTGGTAGTCAGAAAGCAGCATGTCAAGGTTTCCAGGAAAACTAGTTACGTATGAACCACGGCTTCATGCTCCATTTTTCTTTAAAAAAGCAACCCTTTTCAATCATTTCCTATCTGTGCAGGAAGAGGAGGCCTTGTTCACAGACCTCTGAGAAGGAAACATTAGGAGCAGTGATGACCCCCAAGTTCCCCCCACAAATGATTCCCTCTCTAGCCCCTTGGCTTCTTTTTAACATGGATCACAATTTGAAGCTATTTTATTTGTTAGTTTATTCGCATAGTGAGTGTCACTCTCCCCCCCAAAAAGCTGCAGGAAGTCGACACTCATACCTCTCTTGTTCCCTGTTGAATTCCAATGCCTACCAGCCAATAAGGAGGTCAGTAAATATTTTTGAAGAAAAAAATAAATGAATGAATGTTCTGCTAAAGCAAATCAGTGTGGAGGAGAAGGCAAGGTGGTGCAGCCTCCTTCAGCCTTTTTCTCCCTCCACTTGCTGGCCAGATACGGGATACATGTGGGGGGTCACTGGTGAATGAGACAGGCACCGTCTCCACCAGCTAGTCAACATTAGCTTGTAATCCTATAAACTGTGGTTAAAGCTGGAAAAAAAAATCCTGACTGGAATGGTTTCCAAAAAGGATAGCATGATTCAGAGTACTTATTAAACATTTCTAGTGAGTGGAATTTCCTTTATGGTTTGGAAAAAGCGTGAAAAAAAAAGCAGCTCTTGGTCGCAATTCTAAAACGTCACAGCATTCCTTTTCAAGCGGAGTCTGTGCCATCCACCCTGCAAATGATTGGAGTGCCATGGTCAGATTTCCAAGGTCAGCTCTGAAATACTGCACTGAAACAAGGAGCCCTGTCTTGTCTACTCTGTGGCCCTAGCCACCAGCCCAGCCGTTGACACAGGGTGCATGCTGGGCGATTTGACTATTGTTGAACAAAACAGGAGATGTTTTCCTAATTCTTGTAAGTCCTGACACATAATTGGCACTTGGTAAGTATTGCTGAAAAGGTGATTGAATATAGACAAAAAGATCAAGCAGCACCTTTTATTTGCATCCTGTTGGAAGGAATTCTCTAAGTGCCTCATACATCATTTTATTTAATCACATTTCAATCATTAAAATTATGTAAATTTTTTGTTCCAGTTTTTCAGAGAAAACTGATGAAAATAAAAGAAAATGGGCAGGTGTTTTATGGATCTTGAGCAAGATATGTTCAGTACTAGGTAAGCTTCTAAAGTCCAGGAGATCTACTTCCAGGTGATACTGGAAATATTACTTCCGGTTATAGCAAATTCAAGGGTAAATATTTGAATATTGAGAAGAAAGTGTTTCTCCTTCTTCTGAAAATAGGTGAAATAATGCAAGTCGGTATGCTATTTTATCAAAATGTGGAGTGAATCTACACAACAATTTTCTTTCATAAAATATATTTATGCCTTGTAGAAATTCCCCAAATCAAAATTCTATGTTAATGGTAGACAACAAAGCAGTTATAGGACTTCGGATTTTTGTCACTGTCTTTATGTCCAGAATTAGTGTAACCAACTGAAATAGCAAAGGTCTGAACTGAAAAGATATTCTAGGGCCAAGAAAGTGGGCCCACCCATATGCATGGAAAGGGTAGGTCCACCCTTGCACTTGGAGGGGCAGGCCTCGTGCTCTGCTGTTCAGGGAGAGTGCCGCCACCCCAGTCTTCTGAGATGGTGTTCACAGAGAGTATGTTTGGACAGGGCTGGACCTCTACACCAGTTTTCGAGGAGAACATGGCCACAATGCAAGCCTTTGGGAGGAGTTGGGCTGCTACTCCATCCGGCTGGAAGGACAAAGAATCAAGCCACAGATGACTCTCAGACCTCGAAATCCAATGGAGTTTACCCTGCCGGTTCAGCCTTCTTTGGAACCCGTGACCCCTGTTTTCCTTCTCCCTTATGGAATGGGAATGTTTATCATATGCCTAGATAAGGTAGAAGCTGGAATTCAATGGAACCCAGAAGAGAAAGGAGAAGACACTGCCATATGCATTGCCATGTGACAAATGCCGAGGTCTAAGGATCGTGGCAACCAGCCACAGTCTTCCAAGAGAAAACACAACCTTGCTGATGCCTTGATTTTGGACTTCTCCTAGCCTCAAAGGTATAAGCTAATAAATTCCAATAAATTCCCATTGGTTAAGCCAACCCATTGTATGGTATTTTTCAGCAGCTGGGGAATTAATACAAATGTAATCTCTAAATAATCTTTGTTGTGCATAAAAGCTTCCTGCAAGGACACCAGAAGAATCTGATTGGGTGAATGTATTTGTCTTTTGTCATGATTCCCCTTTACCCATTGACTGTTTGTATTAACCTACCAACTAGCAATTCTGATTACAATAAGTAGATTTCACACATGAAATAATTATCATGAGCCATTGAAACAGCCAAGAAGCCAAAGGGGAAAGTTTATTCATGTGTGTTCAACTGTATGGGTGTAGGAAAGCAGGACATAAGACTTATAAAAATCATAAAGGGCTCTGGAGTCAGATGGCTTGTGTTGGAAATATGCTACACCATGTACTAGATATGATATGAGACTTAGGGAAATTTACTTCTCTTATTCAGTTTCATCAACTTCCAGGCCTGTTCCTAACTCTTCAGGTAATTGTGAGGGTTACATAATGAAGTAATCTGTATTACTGCATTGTTAGCAGTATTTAGCACAGCACCTGACACATAATAAGCATTCGATAAATGCTGACTGTTGTTGTTATTATTTATTATTATTACTTTAGTAATAGTAGAAGGTTTATGGATATAAATTCCAGTCATATGTACTCAAGGAGATTTAGTGATTATTTGTCAAACTTGACCAATCAGTACTTTATTTGGGAGACTTCTAAATACATCTTTCTGTATTTCAATTGTTATAATTTTCCAGTAGCCCCAGGGCTAATTAAGCCTGAGGCATTTAGCATTAATCTCTGGCTTTAGGCTCAGCAGATCCTCTTATTTCAACTACTTGGGAGATGAGAGGTTACACTAAAGTCTTGCTGTTTTTTGACATTTGTTTCAATAGCAAAAACAGCTTTAATGATTTTGCTGGGATTGTTGGTGATCGTATCTCTATAACCAATTGTCCTTTGAAAATGAGGACTAATATGGGGAATGGGAAACATTTCTAATACTTGCTTTTGTGCAGAATAAGTGCAATTACTTTTACAGCATTTGGTGTGTGCCAGACTGCTCTTCAGACATTAGCCCTTTCAGCATTGTTCAGATTTAAAGGTGCCAACATTAAGCCACTAAGGCCTAATTCACTTAGATTTTTTCCCTTCAGTAAGTATTTCAGGTCAAGTATTTCAAAGAATGTAGTGGTTAAATAAAATTCCACAAAGCAAATCTATATGTTGCCGGATTTCCTCTGGGTTCTCGGCTATGTTACATAAATGAATTTAAAAACATGCTGGTTTAGTTTGGCTAGTAGTTTATTATGGAAATGAGAGAAGAGAATATAAATGGGAGAAAAGAACAGTTTATAGGTCCCAGGTATACTTGCGGGCTGGTCCAGGCAGGGAGAGGAAAAAGGGATGATTTAACTTCTGCGTTTGATTTTTCAAACCATTAATTATTCCTCCCACTTGCCAATGTTCAGGGGTGGGGTCCCATCATTTGCTGCTGTGTTTGATTACTCCATGTATTAGTCAGCCAAAGGGGTGCTGATGCAAAATACCAGAAATCGGTTGGTCTTTATAAAGGGTATTTATTTGGGGTAGAAGCTTACAGTTACCAGGCCACAAAGCATAAGTTTCTTTCTTCACCAAAGTCTGTTGCCACATGTTGGAGCAAGACAGCTGCAGACATTTGCCAGGCTTCAGGCTTCTTGGGTTCCTCTCTTCCCGGAGCTCTGTTTCTCTCCAGGCTCAGCTCCTTTGTTTCCTCCACAAGGTCAGCTGTAGACTATGAGGCTCTCCAGGCTTTGCCTCCCTCCACAAGGCTGGCTGTGAACTGTCAGGTGGACAGCTTGTCTCTTTTCCAAGCCTTCTCTCCTTCCTCACAACCACGGTCCTCTGTGTGCTTACTCCCCTGGGCTCCAGCATTAATACTCAACATCAGAACTCCAACATCAAAACTCCAAGTCAAAAACTCCAACTCTGTCCTTTGCCATGTCTTTTATCTTTGAGACCCCAACCACCAAGGGGCAGGGCTCAACGCCCTACTGACTTGGTCCAGTCAATGCCCTAATCATAGCTTAATCATGCCCAGATGAACAGACCAGTTTACAAGCATAATCCAGTATCTATTTTTGGAATTCATAACTATATCAAACTGCCAAACTGCTGCACTCCACCTGTCGATTCCCCCCCCCCCCGCCCCAGAGGCCCAATGATAAGACCCCTTGAGAATATCCCATGCTTTTCCTTGATCCCAGACAAAATCCCATTCTAAATGGGGGTTCTTGTGAGGTTCTTCCAGCAGCTTTTTTTTTGGAGGGGAGGGGGTCTTTCCCTCAGGTGGGTTCCATAGCCACGTGTTTCATGGCCGTGTTTTTCTGCCAGGTCCCAGATTCATCTTTTCATTCCCTAAACTAGCCTGCTTCATGTATACTTGGCTGACCAGAGAAAGAGGGCACGAAACAGTCAGCCTGATTTTTATTAGAGATCATTTATAGCTAGTTAAGACACTGAAGCTGGAAAACAGACCTCGCTTTTATCACTAATAAAGGCTGATGCCTAAGTGGTCACCATGACTCGGATCAAATCTGCCAAAATGAAGCTGAGCTCAAACATGCTTTCTCCATTCACAGAACCTGTTTCTCTTTTATTTTTCACTCTGTCCTCTGGAAAAGGAGAGGGCACAGGGGAAATTTTGTGTCCAGAAATGAAAAATACTCTGAATTTTTTGTAATCATCTAGATGGTCAATCTGGATTATGGGGGATGTGACTTACCTCATAGAAAAAAAGAACAGTAAACTCTCACAGGTTCGGTGGCCCTTTGCAGACTACGTTGAGAAGCACCCTCCTTTTCCATCTGTCCCCTAAAGAGTGTACAAGACCTTATAATGTACATGTTATAATGCATTTCTCCCCTAGCGTCTCTTCCTCTTGTCTTTCTTATTTTCTTCTTTCCTTTATCCCAATTTCTTATCATTTTATGTTTACATTTGTCATTTTGTATTTTTGTAAACAATAAACTTAATTCTTCATGAACAAGCAACATATTATTAACAAATAAGGTTGACTGTCATCTCCCAGGGTGCCAGTTCAGCTGCAAAGGGTATTTATGGCCAACATCCATACTCTTTGTTCCATTAGTTCAGTGATAGGTCATGCCAGTCATTAAATATTTTTCATATTTTCCCTAAATTAAGTACACATATGTATGTATGTATGCATTCATGTACAGCCAATCTGTGATTCTATAACACCGTAGGGATCTCAAATACCAAATAATGCAAAAAAAAAAAACCCCAAAATTGAAAATATGTATCCCAAATATTTTCAAACAAATATATCACACACAGTATTTTTTTTAGGACCTGTAACTAACAGCTATGACATTAAGTATTCAACAAAGGAATGAAGGCCATTAAGAGTCTGGTGTCCTCTCCAAAACTCAAGTCACTTAAAGCTGGAGTTGTTCCAAAAAGGAAGTTTCTGCATCTCTGAATATGACTCCTGATTATCCTGAGACCTAGTCCTGTCCAGGACATGTAGATGTGATCTGTCTACATCTTTTATCTTCACACTTGATTATTTTTATAGATTTATAATACAGTACTGAGAGGGTTGATTTGCAAAAGACAGAAATCACTTTCAGAAGAAAGAAAATTTTATAAAGAGCTTTCAGTGCTTAAAAAAAATCATTGGAAGAACTAGAGGTGCAGGCTCTGGCTGGGCTTTGAGGAATGACTCTGATGAAAAATACTTCAGAACTGACCTGCCAAGGAAACTGTTTCTGTTGTCACAGTCAGGAAATTGGGGAATCAGGAAGCTGCTCCTGGAAATGTTGACCCCAGGAACACACTGCCTTAGCTATGCTCTAAGCCCTACCCCATACCCTACAAAACTAGTGTCTGGACACAGGAATTCCACTGTGGAAAAAAATCAATGCTTCCATGGCTCTACTTTCTGAAAGAAACAACAGGAAAAAAAATTGAAATGTGACCTCTAATGTCATGTAAATGCAGTTGATTGGCCCAATATAATCACATCTAGACCCTTAGACCAAGAAGGTCCCAGAAATGAAATTTTTTTTGCATTCTAGTATAATTTTGCCAGGCAAGAGGGCATGTTGGAAAAGCATTTTTCAAATTCTACATTGCAAAGTACTTATGGGTCATAAAATCAATTTATTTAATGGGCCATGAAATCAATTGCTTTTTAAGGAAATGAAATAGGATAGATCATTCTATCCTTTGTACTTTGGGAGGATTGTTGTAAAGCCTTTTATTTCCGTTTTGTGCGTATGTGTGTATTGTGTTATGATGTAAAATGATCATACGGACTGTATGGACCAGAGTCAATGAAGTTTGATATCCACTGCACTAGAGGGTAGAATAGATTTTGAACACCAACTCAACAAATATCCAATATAAATCTTACGAAGCTGAACTTAAATCTAAACTGACTGTAACTGTTTTCAATTGCTGCTATAACAAATTACCACAAATTTAGTGGCTTAAAACAACACAATTTTTTTTGAGGTACCAGGACTGGGGATTGAAACTGGGACCTTATATGTGGGAAGCTGGCACTCAACCTCTGAGCCACATCAGCTCCCTACTATGACCAAATTTGAAAATAACTAGTTACCTTTTGTTTCTCCTCCCCTTCCCCTCCCCCAGCATCAGATTAGAAATAATACATTTTATGCCAATTTAATAACTATAAGTCCAGTAGTGAGTTTTTACCACCTTTTATATATGTACCCCGGTCCTGTCCACCATTATTTAGAGTTGTGCTACAACTCTATTTGTCTGAAATTCCTCAAGAAAGGATGTTGGAAACAATATTCCCTGAGTCCTTACATGTTCATAAAAGTTATCTATTAAGAGTGGGTGTAGCTCAAGTGGTTGAGCTCCTGCTTCCCATGTGCAAGGTCCCAGGTTCAATCCTTGGTACCTCCTAAAAGTAAAACAAAAAAATAAACAAAATGGAAAAAAAAAACAACTCTCATTGGGGACCCGATGTAGCTCAGTTGTTGAGCACCTGCTTCCCATATATGTAGTCCTGGGTTCAATCCCTAATACCTCCTAAAAATAAAAAGTTATCTATTGCCTTTAGGCTTGGCATTGAGTTTTGCAGAATATAAAACTCTTGGCTTACATTTCTTTCCTTGAATATAGTAAATATGTTACTATGCTGGCCATAAAGCATTGTAAAAAAAAATGATTTAACTATGATTTTTTTGCCTCTGTAAATGATCTGAACACTTTTTCTGATAACTGAAAGTGTTGTTTCTTTTTCTTATTAGTCCAATAATTTTATTAGAGTATGTCTCAGTGTTTGCTATTCTGAGACAATTTTCTCATAAACATGGTATAGTTTTAAGACTTCTTTTATTCCAAGAAACTTTTTTATTTTTTATTTTGGCCTTATTGCTTTGCTTTGCTTTTTAGGGATTCATATGTAGATTGCAAGTTTTTTTGCCTACCTTGTACATATATAACTATCTCTGAAGTTTTTTTACTGTTTTTTATTTTTTTTCTTTCATATTTTGTGGGTGGGAGAGGGTGATCTTGAGCCTGTGGGTAGCAAGCTAGCTCCAGACTTCTCCAAGTCCATATCTCTTTGCCTCCAATTCTTACTTGTCCAAGGACAGGGAACCACAGACACACCATTGTAGGAAGGATGAAGTTTTTTTACTTTAGTTTTCAATTTTTTAATCTTTTAATTTTCTTTCTTTCCATCCTTTTTTAGGGAGGTCACAGACATCTGTGACACACCATTGTAGTAACTTGTCACTAACATAGTCCAAAAGAGCATGCGAAGAAGTCCCATCATGGCTGGTCTCCTGGGGTGGCCGAAAATTGCTTCAGGTCTGGTTGATAAATAGCTCCGCATGCCCCACTTCGCACCAGAAAAGAGAGACAAATGTATACTGTTTGAGGGTGGTTTTTATCCACCCCAGAGTGTTGTGACCCTGCCACTGAGAAGTCCTGTTCTGATAAGCATCTGGGGCTGCTTGTTCTTGGTTTCCAGGTTTAAGATCTGGCAAGACCTTGTCTTTAGATTTAACATCTCCCCCAGTTTTTTTATTTTTTTGTTTTTTTAGGATACATCGATTTACATAAATGTTACACAGAAATTTTAGGAATACCCATATGCCCCACCTCCCACACCTCCCGCAACCTCCCATATATACATCCTTCATCAGTGTGACACATCACCTGTAATAGATATAGACATTTCGCGGGAGGCACACAATAGAAAAGGAGATGCGGGTAGCAGATGAGGATAGCAGAAGGCCAGACGATGGTCTCTTAGTATATGTCAGTAACTTCTGGGTGATGGGGTCTATGACTTCCCTGACATCTTTGGCTTATGGTATCAACCATGATGTTATCTGTTTTTCCTTTTAATTTAGTCATGATTTAGGAAATTATCTTTTCTCTTTTTTCCCTAATTATTTTTTTTTAGTTTGATCAGTTCTTTCTTCAAATCTTCCTTTTGTCTATTCATTTCATTTCTGAGATTTTCTAATTCCAATTTATGCTGTTCTTTCACAGCTTCTAAAATTTTTAAACTTCTTTTAAATTGTTTTGAAATTTTAGTTAATAGTTTTTACCTGATTGCTCACAAAAATGTTTTTCTGCTTAGTATTTTACGTACAATAAATTTTCCAGGATGTGACTGAAGTCCTTTTCTACTGATCATGCTTAAGTGATTTGGATTTGCCTGTACTTCCAGGAAATGTCCCTGTATGCTAAGTCATTAGGGTGCCAGGGTGTCTTTAATAACTTTAGAGCTTTAGGGCTACCTTTTTTGTTGCTGTCAAGAAATAATTGGCAAATCTGGTCTCATACTTGCTCCTTCTCTGTCCCTTTCCCCAACTATTATCTGGACTTTCTCTTTCCTTTGCCACTAGAATTTCTGCCCTGCTCAATTTGGATTCTACTCCCAACTTTGTCCTCAGTGAAGATCTCCCTCCAGAAAGGGTACTTTGGTCTGTTAATGTCAAGAGTTCATGGGTCCCAGGACTGCCCAGCACCAGCACCATCCAACCTTCCTACAGCCCCCTCAGCCTTTCCCAGTTTTTGCTCAGAGAAGCCTGTTAGCTTCTTGTCATTTAACCGTCACATGAAAGACTCAAAAATGCCCAATTTACTTACCTGGATCCTTTGCAAGACATCAAGCTGCACATAACACATATCCCAGAGCTGGTATCTGCTCCTGTGTTCCCATTCTTAAAGGGCCACACCGCACCACCATCTACCCAGCTGCTCAAGCCAGGGAGGAATCTACCACTCGTTCTTGACACTCACCCAACCTCTCACCTTGTCCTGTGATTCTGGATAGCTCCTAAATCTGCCCACTTCTCTCCATCCACTCTGCCTTAATCTTATTTCTCTTGCCTACATTCCCTGACTCTCTTCCACCTTGTATCAATCCATTCACCACACTTCACCCAGATAGAATGTTCTAAAACAGAGAATGGATTGCTTTGCTTCCTTAGAAAAAGTCCACTCTTTAAACAAGGTTTACAGACAAGGACTATATAACCTGGCCACTGCTTATCTCCCCAGTCACATTTCTCTCCACTCTGTCCTCACTCACTTCTCACTCTGGCCCAGTCATACCACAGACCCTGTGACTGCGTCTGGATTCCAGGTGACTCCAGCTCTTGTGGTTTTGACAGATGCTTGTGCCACACAGAAGCTCTCCTGCCACACAGAAGCTCTCCTGCTTTGCTGCACAATGCTCTTCTAATCTTCATTAAATGCTTTTTGATTTGTGCTGCAAAGTCCTCAGCCATGATTCACCAGACCTAAAAAGTGCATTAACATCAAGAAAGAAACCATAATGGGCTTTTAACAATATAATTCCCCAGAAAAACAGAACATATTTCAGCCTCTGAAATGTTTGTCTATTTAAAAATGCAATAATGAAAAGATAATTTAATCTTTCAGACATTCCAATCACATTTTTCCATAATCTGCTCTCTTGTGCTCTCTATTGGCTTGCTGACTCTTCAGAAGTTAGTAATAAAAAATATTAACGGGGCCGGCCATATAGCCCGGTGGATAAGGGCGCCGGTATACCACATGGGAGGCCCCGGGTTCGGTTCTCAGGGACCTCTCCTAGCGGGCAGACCGCCTTGAGAAGGGCAAGCCGCCATGGGCGGGCAGAGCCACCATGGGCGGGACAAAAAGCTGCCACGGACAGGGCAAAGCCGCCACGGGCAGGGCAGGTCGCCCACGAACGGAGTGCAGCCAGCCACCCGCGAACTGAAGCGGAGCCGGCCGTGAATGGAAGCAGAAGCCGCCCACAAGT
>PVKH010012332.1:0-17330 GCA_004027955.1 Chaetophractus vellerosus | reverse complement strand
GCAGGCGACCTGCCCTGCCCGTGGCGGCTTTTGCCTGTCCGTGGCAGCTTTTTGCCCTGCCCACGGCGGCTCCGGCCCGCCCATGGCGGCTTGCCATTCTCAAGGCGGTCTGCCCGCTAGGAGAGGTCCCCGGGAACCGAACCCAGGGCCTCCCATGTGGTTTCCCAGCGAGCTCTTTATCCACTGAGCTATCTAGCTGAGCCCGATAAACAAATATTCAAACATTACTACGAATCATGGTCAATGGTTTACATTACAGATTACATTTTGCACCATACACTTTCATAGGTTTTGACAAAATTTATAATGGCCTATATCTGTCATTGCAAGATCATACAGAACAATTCCAATGCCCTAAAAATGCCCTGTGTTTCATCTATTCTATTCTTCCCTTTATCTCCCTTTGGGACCTATGGTAACCACTGAGTGTCAATTTTTCAAGAATAACATTCATAGTTACATACATTAATATTGAGTGTTTGACATTTAGGTCTGATTTCTTTTATTAGGCACTATCTATGTTCTCCAGAGATTCTTGTCCCTCTAATTGAGCACATAGCAGGACTACCCAGGATGGGAGTTTAATATTTTCTTGTATATTGTGTGGGTCTCCACCCACTGAGATAACACACTATGAAAAGATGAACATTTTCATATTCCACAAAAGCATGCCCCAGGTGCGCCCTATCCCACATATCCCCCTACCCCTGATGCCCGGAATCAGTACCCCTTCCCTGTCATATTTGCCAAAAGAACATTTCCACCATTGTAGTTTTAACTACAGACCTACAAATCCCCAGAGTTCCCCTGTTCCTTCCTCCAGCTCTCTCCCCAGTTCCATGGATAGTCCAACTCAACCCCCTCACCCTACTCCCCCTCACATTCCAGCACCATTGATCCCCTCCCATCCCTGCATCAACATCACCACCATCCATGCCAAACCATCCTCTTCCACCTTATTGCTCATATTGAGAATTGGTTTGCCACACTCTACTCCCTTTCTGTTCGAGCATCATTTTTTGAAAAGACTATTCTTTCACTATTAAATTGTCTAAGTACCCTTGTGGAAAAATAATTGATTATAAAAGTGAAGATCTAGTCTATGCCTATCCTTATGTCAGTACCACACTTGATTACAGTAGCTATGTAGTAAGTTTTGAATTCAGAAAGTAAGCTTCTTCTAACTTTGCTTTTTAAAAAAAAGTTTGTTTTGGCTATTCTGGGTCTCTTATATTTCTATGTGCATTTTAGGATCAGCTTGCCAATTCATGCAAATAACCCAGCTATCATTTGATTAGAATTGTGTTAAAACTGTAGATAAGTTTGGGGAATATTGCCATTTCACAATACAAGGTCTTCTCATCCATGAACATGGCATGTCTTTCCAGCTATTTCTTTTTTTTTCTTTTTTTTAAAATCCTTTTATTTTTCCAGCTATTTCTATTGTCTTTAATTTCTTTCAGCTATGTTTTGTAGTCTACAGTGTATAAATCTTGTTTCTTTTGATAAATTCATTTGTGCTTTATTCTTTTTGATGCTATTGTAAATGAAGTGTTTTCTTAATTTCATTTTTAGATTTTTCTTTTCTAGTGTATGTAAATACAATAGAGTTTTGTATATTTATCTTATATCCTACCTCCTTTCTAATTTTTTTTTTTAAGATTTATTTATTTTATTACATATCTCCCCTTCCCCCCCGTTGCGGCGACGCGCCGAGACTTGGTCACTACGCAGGCGCGGCTTTCCCCGCTTGTGGGCGGTTTCTGCTTCTATTCACGGCCGGCTCTTGCTTCAGTTCGCGGGTGGCTGGCTGCGCTCCATTCGCGGGCGACCTGCCCTGCCCGTGGCGGCTTTTACCCTGTCCGTGGCCGTTTTTTTTTTTTTTTTTGCCCTGCCCACGGCGGCTCCGGCCCGCCCATGGTGGCTTGCCATTCTCAAGGCGGTCTGCCCGCTAGGAGAGGTCCCCGGGAACCGAACCCGGGGCCTCCCATGTGGTATCCCAGCGCGCTCTTTATCCACTGAGCTATCTAGCCGGGCCCCTTTCTAATTTTTAACAATCAATTTTACTGATACTTATTACTAAAGCATAAATCCATCCAAAGTGTACAATCAATGATATTTGGTATAATCATATAGTTGTGCATTCATCACTTCAATCCTTATTCCAATAAAATAATAAACAAAACATAGACAAACTAGCAAAAAACTCATCACCTCTCAATCTCTTCATGCTTCCCCTGCAGTATATAGCTGCTATTCTGTTTCTGTCTCGCTAGTTTATTTGTATTTATATTTTGTGAAAACAGTCATATATGCAATATCACCCATATTCATATTTTACTTGAGGTTTCACTATGTTATACTGTCCCATGTTACATTTTTTAAAAAGCTTTCCTTCTAGTAATTTACATTACTATAGACTTTCCCTTTCAACCACTGTCACACACATATAACAGCTCTGCTAGTTACAAACACTATGATGTGCTTTCACCATTTCTAATCATTTCCAAAAATGTACAAACAATTTCTTACCAATTCTGCACAGAGCAACCCTCAGCTTTCCATTGTCTACCCTCATTCTATTCTCTGGTGGCCGATATTCTAATTATTAACTCCATGAGTTTATACAATATATTTAGGTCATAATAGCACAACCACACTGTATTTGTCCTTTTTTATCTAGCTTGCTTCACTCAACATAATGTTCTCCAGGTTCACCCACGTTGTCATATGCTTCACCACTTCGTTTCTTCTTACAGCTGCATAACATTCCATCATATGTATACACCACACTTTCATTGGTTGCTGCACACCTGGGTTGTTTCCATATTTTGGCAACTGTGAATAATGCCACTATGAACATCGGTGTGCAGATGTCAGTTCGTGTCACTGCTCTCAGTTCTTCTGGATATTTACCTAGTAGTGGTACAGCAAGTCTACATTCAACTTTCTTATGAACAGCCAAACAGTCTTCCACAGTGGCTGTACCATTCTACATTTCCACCAACAGTGAATAAGCATTCCTATCTCTCCGTATCCTTTCCAACACTTGTATTTTTCTGACTTTTTAATGGTGGCTATTCTAATAGGAATGAAATGATAATGCATTTTAGTTTTGACTTGCATTTCCCTAATTGCTAGTGATGCTGAAAATTTTTTCATGAGTTTTTTTGCCATTTGTATTTCTTCTTTGCACAAATGTCTATTCAATTCTTTTGCCTACTTTTTCATTGGGTAGTTTGTCTTTTTATTGTTGAGTTGTAGAATTTCTTTATATATCATGAATATTAAACCCTTATCAGATATGTGATTTCCAAATATTTTCTACCATTGAGTTGGCTACCTTTTCACCCTTTTGTCAAAGTCTTTTGAGGTGAAAAGTGTCTAATTTTGAGGAAGTCCCGTTTATCTATTTTTTCCTTTTGTTGCTCATGCTTTGGATGTAAGGTTTAAGAAACTACCGCCTACCACAAGATTTTTTTTTTTTAAAGATTTATTTATTTTTTTATTACATATCTCCCCTTCCCCCCGCTGCAGCAACGCGCCGAGATTGGACACTGCGCAGGCGCGGCTTTCCCCGCTTGTGGACGGTCTCTGCGTCTGTTCACGGCCGGCTTTCAGTTCACGGGTGGCTGGCTGCGCTCCATCCACTGGCGACCTGCCCTGTCCGTGGCAGCTTCTTGCCCTGCCCACGGCGGCTCCGGCCCATCCATGGTGGCTTGCCATTCTCAAGGCGGTCTGTCCGCTAGGAGAGGTTCCCTGGGAAACGAACCCGGGGCCTCCCATGTGGTATGCCGGTGCCCTATCCACTGGGCTATCGAGCCGGCCCCATGTTTTTGTTTTTGTTGTTGTTGTTATCACTGTAACTAGGTAATATGCTTTAAAGTCAGGAAGTAAGGGTCCTCCAATTTTGTTCTTGTTTTTGACTATTTGGGGCCCCTTCCCCTTCCACATAAATTTGATAATTGGCTTTTCCATTTCTGTAAAATATGCTCTTGGGATTTTTATTGAGATTGCTTTGAATCTATAAATCAGTTTGGGTAGAATTGTCATCTTAACCATATTTAGTCTTCCAGTCCATGAACATGGAAGGTCCTTCCATTTATTTAAGTCTTCTTTGGTTTCTTTTAGCACTGTTTTGAGTTTCTGAATAGAGGTCCTTTATGTCCTTGGCTAAGTTTCTGCCTAAATATTTTATTTTTTTAGTCGTTATTATAACTGGAATTTTTTCTGATTCCCCCCTCAGATTGCTCATTAGTAGTGGGTAAAACACTATGATTTTGCATATAAACCTTGTATCCCACCACTTTGCTGACTCATCTATTAATTCTAGTAGCTTTTTTTGTGGATTTTTAAGGATTTTCTAGATATAAGATCATATATCAGTGAATAGAGAAAGTTTCATTTCTTCTTTTCCTATTTAGATGCATTTTATTTATTTATCTAGCCTAATTGCTCTAGCTAGAACTTCTAGCGCAATATTGAATAACAGTGGTGATAGTGGGCATCCTTGTCTTGTTCCAGATCTTTGAGGGAGAGCTTTCAGTCTTTCACCATTGAATCCAATGCTAGTTGTAGGTTTTTCATATACGCACTTCACCATATTGAATAAGTTTTCTTCTATTCCTATCTTTTGGAGTGTTTTATCAAGAAAGGGTGCTGTATTTTGTCAAATGCCTTTTCTGTATCAATTGATCATTAGATTTTTCTTCTCCAATTTCTTAATGTGGTTTATTACACTAATTGACTTTCCTGTGTTGAACCAGCCTTGCATACCTGGTATAAAACCCACTGATTGTGGTGTATAATCTTTTTTTAAAATAAATTTTTAAAAAATTAAGACACTTAGATTACATAAATGTTACACAAAAAATATAGGGACTCCCATATGCCCCACCTCCCACACCTCCCAAAACCTTCCACATAAACATCCTTCATTAGTGTGTCACATCACCTGCAATGGATAAACACATCCTGGGGCTTTGCCATTAAGCATGGGCCATATAGTTCACATTGTAGACCACACTCTCTCCCACACAGTTCTGCATGTTATATGATGATATAAAGTGGCCTATATCTGTCGTTGCAATGTCACTCAGGACAATTCCCAAGTCCTGAAAAAGCCCCTGAATTACAATTGCTTTTTCCTCTCCCTGCCCCCAGAGCACCCAGTGGCCACTGGCTCCACGTTAATGTTGTAATTTCTTCCATTGCTTGAATCACAATATGTCTATAATAGAACACCAGTAAGTCCACTCTAGTCCATAGCTCTTCCCCCAATCCTGAGGAGTCTGGGATGGTGATGTTCACTCCACCTCCAATTGAGAAGGGGCTTATATCCCACGGATAAGGTGGGTGGGATTATCTTTCCTGCAGCTACAGACTCTCTCCATTCCCTGGGATGGCTATTGTCCATCATCATCTCCCTGCCAGGTGTCCTGGGTGAGTCCATTGAGTTGTAGAGTAGGAGTTGCAGTTCCACCGAGATTCCAGGCCCAGCTGGCACATGGACAGCCCAAAGACTCCAGTCTCTGGATATATACTTACAAACTCCAGCACCACATATAGGTTTGAATAGAAGGGACAGATGAACCATGTGCAAGGAAGACATATTTAAGTCCAACTCTGTCACTCTCAGGAGCATAAATTCCAAGAGGGCCCACTGGCAAGGCACCAAACTCTGGAGCTATCTGCCCTGACATAGGACTTGGGTGTCTCCAGAGCCCTCAGGAGCCCATATATTTGGGGTGATATCCACTTTGGAAGTCTATGGGATCCTACTGAGATGTGCGTAAGCGTTACCTCTGGGATGACCTCCCGACTCACTTTGAAGTCTCTTAGCCACATGAATTCATGGTATATAATCTTTTAAAATTATTATTATATATCCCCACCTTTCTGCTTGTTCTTACTGTGTTCATTTTTGCATTCTTCTGTGTCTGCTTGTCTCCCCCTGCTGCAGCGACCCGCCGAGTCAGCTCACCATGCGGCGGCCTTGCCTGCTCGCAGGCGGCCTTGCCCTGCCCGTGGCAGTTTGCCCTGCTCATGGTGGCTTTGCCCTGCCCTGGTGGCTTGCCTTCTCAAGGAGGTCTGCCTACTCAAGGAGGCCCCAGGAACTGAACCCGGGGCTTCCCATGTGGTAAACTGGCGCCCTACTAATTGAGCTACAGCCGGCCCCTGTATAATCTTTTAATGTGCTTTTGGATTCAGTTTGCAAGCATTTTGTTGAGGATTTTTGCATTTATAATCATTAGAGATATTGGTCTGTAATTTTCTTTTTTTTTTGTAGTATATTTATTCGTAGGGTGATGTTGGCTTCATAGAAGGAGTTTGGTAGCATTCTTTCTGTTCAATGTTTTGGAAGAACTTGAGCAAGATTGGTATTAGATTGTCTTTGAATGATTGGTAGAATTCACCTATGACGTCATCCGGTCCTGGGCTTTTCATCTTTGGGAGGTTTTTGATGACTATTTCAATCTCTTTACTTGTGATTGGTTTGTTGAGGTCTTCTGTTTCTTCTAGGGTCAGTGTAGGTTATTCATGTGTTTCTAGGAATTTGTCCATCTCATCTACATGGTATAGTTTTTGGATGTACAGTTGTTCATAATATCCTGTTATGATCACTTTTATTTCCGCAGGGTCAATGGTAATGTTCCCCCTCTCATTTCTGATGTTATTTATTTGCATCTTCCCTCTTTTTTCTTTGTCTGCCTAGCTAAGGGTTTGTAGAATTTGTTGATTGTCTCAAAGACCAACTTTTGGTTTTGTTGATTCTCTCTTTTGTTGTTGTTGTTCTCAATTTCATGTATTTCTGCTCTGATCTTTACTATTTCTTTCCTTAGGCTTGGTTTGGGATTAGTTTACTGTTCTTTTTCTAGTTCCTCCAGGTGTGCAGTTAGATCTTCAATTTTAGCCCTTTCTTCTTTTTTTTAAAAGAACATTTCCAGTATTCTTTTGTTTGTTTGTTTGTTTGTTTTGTTTTTAGGAGGATTGGAGATCAAACTTGGGACCTGGTTCATGGGAAGCAGGCACTCAACTACTTGAGCTACATCTGCTCCCCAACTTTCTTCTTTTTTAATGTAAGCATTGAGGGCTATTAATTTCCCTCTCAGCACTGCCTTTGTGGTATCCTACAGGTTTTGATATGTTGTGTTCTCATTTTCATTCATTTTGAGATATTTACTGAATTCTCTTGCAAATTCTTCTTTGACCACCAATAATTTAAGAATGTGTTTTTATTCTCCATATATTTATGAATTTTCCCTTTTTCCATCCATTATTAATTTTCAGCTTCATTCCATTATGATCAGAGAAATTGTTTTGTAAAATTTCAAACTTTTAAAACTTGAGACCTGTCTTGTGACCCAATATATGGTTTGTCTTGGAGAAGTATCCATGAGTGCTTGAAAAGATTGTATATCCCGTGGTTTGGGGGTACAATGCTTTATAAATATCTGTTAGATCTAGTTCATTTATCATATTATTCAGACTCTCTTTTTCTTTATTTACCCTCTGTCCAGATGTTCTATCCAATAAGAAGAGTGGTGTATTGAAGTCTCCAACTATTATTGTGGAGATGTCAATTTCTCCCTTCAGTTTTGTCAGTGTGTGCCTCATGTATTTTGGGGCACCTAGGTTAGGTGCATAAATATTTATTATAGTTATTTCTTATTGGTGAATTGCCTTTTTCTTTTTTAAAAAATTTTTATTTATTTTTTATATATCTATATATATATTTAGAATACATTGATTACATAAATGTTACAGAGATTCCAGGAGTACCCATATGACACCCCCCCACCTCCCACAACCCCCCACATACACATGCCTCAGTGTGGCATAACGCCTGTGATAGATATACACATTTTGGGGCTTTGCCATCAAGCATAGATCACAGTTCAGACTGTAGATGACCCTCTCTCCCATACAGTTCCGAATTAGTAATAAATGACCTTCTTCATCCCATATAACCTTCTGCATTTAAATCTATTTTGTCCAATATAAGTATCACTACTCCAGATCTTTTTTGGTTACTATTTGTGTGGAATATCTTTTCCCAACTTTTCACTTTCAATCTGGTTGTGTCTTTACATGTGAAGTGAGTCGCTTGTAGACAGCATATAGATGGCTCATATTTTTTATCCATTTTATCAGTCTGTGTCTTTTGATTGGGGAATTCAAGCTACTAACATTCAGTGTTATTACTATACAGGCATTAGTTACTTGGTAAATTTTATCCTTTGGCTCTCCATTGCCATAGTTTACTGTTGTCTGTTTTTACCCTTTAATTTACCCTTCCTAATAATCTTCATTTCTACATTTTCCTTCTCCGAGCCTCTCTTCGTTGTTTTTTCCTTGCAGGCTGCAGCACTCCCTTTAGTATCTGTTGTAAATCTGGTCTTTTGGTGACATACTCTCTCAGTTTTTATTTGTCTGTAAAGAGTTTTAACTCACCTTCATCTTCGAAGGACAGTCTTACCAAATACAGAATTCTTGGCTGGAAGTTTTTCTCTTTCAGTACCTTAAATACATCATACCACTGTCTTCTCAGCTCCAACATTTTGATGAGAGGTTGGCACTTAATCTTATTGAGGGCCCCTTGTATGTGATGCTTTACTTTTCTCTTGCTGCTTTCATAATCCTCTCTTTATCTCTGATATTTGTCATTCTGGCCAGAGATGAGATACTAAGTGGGCTCTGCTGGTTGAATTCACTAAAGAGAAACCACTCTCCTCCCTCCAATGCAACTTCCCTCTTCCCTTGTAACAGATGACAGGGATGGAAGATGTCTGTTCCCCTCTCAGTTGGCTGCAGTGAGCCCATGGTATTATCCAAGTTTAATGTCTTGGGGGGGGGGCATTCCTGGCCACCACAAGGGTTTAGTAACTCATGTTTGTTGTTTCAGATTCTTCTTCTCTGCCTCACACCCTCCTGGGAGTTGCTCAGTACTGTCCTGGTCTGCTGATCCCAAAGCAGGTCTCTCATACAGCCTTTGGCCCTTTCTCCTTTGTTTTTGTGAGACAGTTGAACCCTGCTTCCCTATTTTGATGCTGTCTTCCTGGAACTCCACATTCTTATATTTAATAGAAATAGCATCAACTTAGTTCTTACTTTTGACACACCCTCAGGAAAGATGAGCACAGTAAACAGACTATTAGGGGTAAGTTATGTACCTTCTATTCCACCTCCATTTCCCATCTCTTGAATTGGGAACTCTGGAACTGCTGTTTCATTACCAGCAAAAACTCCTCTTCTTCCAAAGATTCACTCCACTTGCCATTTTGCAACTCCAGTGTCCTGTAGTTGCCCAGTGGAGTGGTGGATGTGAGTCCTTCAAACCTGGAATACTTTACTATCTAGAGGTAAGACTGGAATCCCCTTTGCTCCTCATTATATCTCCCAGACCATATCATCCAATCTCTTTTAGAATGGAATACCACTTTTTCAAAGCTTACTCCATTTGGCCTCTATGACCTGATTTCTTTCTCACTGTCATCTATCAGTTGACCACTCTCCTTTTTTCATTAAAAACATTGACACCTGGCTCACAGTCTTCTTTCTGTTCCAATTCTTGCCATTATGTTAGATGGCTTCAATATCCACACATGTCCTTTCAACCCTCTGACCCCTCATTTCCTTACTCCCCACATGTCTTCTGGCCTTTTCCATTTCACCATCTTTTTTCACAGTTACACACTGGATCTTGTAACCAACAAAATCAATAAAATTATTGATATTCTAAATCAGTGGTATAGGCTTTGATAATTCATCACTATCTCTCATCTTCCTTCTTGCTTCTTCAACTACTCCCATCTTGAAAAATCTTTGACCTTACTGGGCCCTCCAAACAATTTACACCTCTCCAGGTTTGGTTTCTATATTTCCTCACTGTTTTTACTTTTCCTTCTTATTCATTTTATATCCCATGGTGCATAACTTTAATAACAGTTTTGCCAATGCCATAATCTGTCTTGCTCCTTTGCATTTTTATCTTGCTCGTGTGGCAAAACCCATCCAGTGTGATCCCAACTCTCTACACTTTTCATGTCACTATCAGGGCAATATAACACTGATGGGGAAAAATCCCAAGAAAGGGCAGATCACTACCACAGAAATTTATGATCCCCAGCTTCAAATGGAGCTTTCAACATGGCTCCAAAATCCCCAAGCAACTTACTTTCTTATTCACTTAATGATTTCACATTTTCTCTAGTCCCCTAAATCCATTATATTCTCATCTTACCTCCCCTTTTAGTCCAGATAAAATTAAAATAATCAACTCCCACCTACTTCTCCCCATTCTTGCCTGATTCATCTGAAGAATCCCCTCCTCTTGTCTTGACCATTTTTCTACCTGTAACCAGGAATCCTCCTCCTGCCTTCAAGAACTTTACAGAATTGATTCTCCCTCCTCCCCATTGTATCTTTAATTTTTTTAAATTAGAGAATTGTTGGTATACAGTAAAATCATACAGAGAATTCAGAGTTCTCTTATGCTTCCCCTCACACACAGTTTTCCCTATTATTATTATTCTTTTGCATCAGTGTTGTAACTGTTATAATTGATGAAACATTATTGTAAGTATACTATTAAGTATAGTCTATGGTTTACATTAGGGTTTACTTTGTATGGGCCTATGGTTTTAAAAAATTATTCTAGTAGCATATTTACAACCTAAAATTTCTCCCCTTTTGACCACGTTCTAATATATAACTCACAGGAGTTAATTGCATTCGCAATGTTGTGCTACCATCATATTCTCCCTCCTGCCACACTCTCCCCTCTTAATGAGGTTTTCTCATCAGCATTTCAATATGATCTAATCTTTCGTAGCTTGCAAAATACCCTTCCTTCAACTACATGACACATTTTAACATTAACATTTTCAATATAATTAACAATCTTACTATGGGTAAAATCTGGAAACTACTTTGAGTCCTGTTCCTGTATATTTGAACCCAACTGCATTCTAAAATATTTTCAAGGTTAACCAACACCCTACCACCAGCAGATGGCTCTGTGTCAAATAGGGAAAAGGGAAATTTAAAAATACAATTTAGGAGAGAGGATGATCTAAGATTTGGACCCAGATCCCGGTTACTACTATTCTGTTTATACCTTAATAGTTTCCATCTGAAAGTTGTTTAATACCCAGAGAAGAAGGTGATTTCCATGAAAGAGCAAATAAGTAAAACAGTAAGATAAACCAGCAATTCTTTCAAGGCACATTTCAAATGAGATTCAGATCTGTGATAAGAAGTGTTTTTCTCTTTTTCTTAATATATCCAAAAAGATTATAGGAGAAGAAAACGACAAGTACTTTAGAAAGGAGCTATTGTTTTACATTGATTTTCTGGGGTTTGGGCTGGGAGATAGGAAAGCTTGGTAATATCTCCCTATCCTTAAAATACTTTTCTTACTAAAGGCCAAATTTCTAACATAATTGAATGGTTCTTAACATTGATGTTATTTTTATTACTTGCTGATCATTTTTGACTCCTAAGGAAATATGTGTATGAATTTCATTAAGATATTGACTTTTTTTACTTAAAATTACTTAATCAATTTCTTTTTTTTTTTTTTTTGGCTTCTTCATCTCTCTCTTTTTTTAAATTAATTTTCTTTTTTTAGGATACATCGATTACATAAATGTTACACAAAAATTTTAGGGGTGCCCATATGCCCCACCTCCCACACCTCCCACAACCTCCCACATACACATCCTTCATCAGTGTGGCACATCACCTGCAATAGATACACACATTTTGGGGCTTTGACACTAAGCATGGACCACAGTTCACACTGTAGATCACACTCTGTCCCATACAGTTAATCAATTCTTGATAGGAAAAACAAAACAAACAAAAAAACAACTGAAATAAGTGATGTGGTTAAATTCCAAAAGCTATTAGAAACTATTAGAAGGAAAAGACTTGCATGTTAGCAAATAACACATTTACTGAATGTATATTATCTGTCAGTCACTTACTTGTGCTGATGATTCTCCAGTGATAGTTTTTGAGCTCTGACCTTTTACCTGAGCTTAGGTGTACATAACCAAGGACTTTGTGGGCATCTCTATTTGGACACCTGAAACGGAAGTGTCCAAAAACTGTAATCATTATTTTCACTCTTTAGTACTTGATTAACTTCCCACTTTTGTATTCCTGACCTCAGATCAAGATAACAACATTGACTCATTCAAAGCATGTAGTAGGCAGAATAGCATGTCACCCTCCTCCCACAAAGATGTCCATGTCCTAACTCCTGGAACCTGTGAATATGTTACCTTAAATGACAAAGAGGATGTTGTAGATGTGATTAAGTTTAAGGACCTTGAGCCTTGAGTTGGGGAGATTATCCTGGCTTGTCTAGGTGGGCCCAATCTCATCACATGCATCCTGTGGTTAGAGGGTGATTTGACTACGGAAGAAAGGCACAGAGAGATGCAACATTGCTGGCTTTGAGGATGGAGGAAGGGAATTTCTAGAAGCTGGAAAAGGCAAGGAAACTTTCTCCCCTAAAGCCTCTGGAAAGGAAGGCAGTCCTTCCTATTCCTTGAGTTTAGCCCAGTAAGACCTGCATTATACTTCTGACCTACAGAACTGTCAGATAATAAATTTGCATGAAGCCACTACATTTGTAGTAATTTATTGCTCATTAATATGAAACTAATACAAATCAGAAATCTGGAAATCATCTTAATTTCTTCTCTCTCTCTTACTTGGTAACATCAATTAATCATCTGCTGATTTTTATATCCCAAATTCCTCCTAAGTCTGTCTTCCTCTCAACCCTGCTTTACCAGTGCCCTGATTAAGCACCCATTATTCTTGCTCCATCTGTTGGGATACCTTCTATTTGGTTTCTCTGTCTAATCATACCACTATTGAACCCAATGCCCCTGCAGAAATCAAACAATTTATCTCAAAGCAAACATGACTATGCTATTACCCTCCTTAAAATGTATTTATACCTTTCCATAACCTAAAGGATAGAACTAAACTCCTGAGTAGGCAAAAAAAAAAAAAATTCATGATCATACTCCTGCCTAACTTTCCAGCCTCACTCTCTGCCAACTGTCTAGCTCAAAGTGCTGAATATTATGGGCCTTCATGGAATCCCTTTTTAAGGACATTCACATCTACAATATTATCCTTGAGTGGTGGTAAGGTATAACTGGACCAAGGCCCCTTTTCTGGGCATAAGCATTTAGTGTTCCTATATCCTTTCACATATCCCTGGGTTTCCTTTTGTCAGAATATTTACCACACAATATTGAAATATTTTTTCCCTCTGGTATGGAGGTTCTTTAAGAGTTGGGATTGCAACATTTATTTTTTTATATTCTCAGGCTCTAACACAGTGCCTGGCATATGATAGGTTTCAAAAGCATTTTTGAATAAGTGATATTTATTGACCAGCAATATAGAGCTGCACTTCTCCTGGTTAACATGGGCAAATGTATCACCAATGGATTGTACAAAAATATTTTTGAGTACTGGTGAAAATTTTGTAACATTTAGGAAAAAAATATTCCAAGGGAAGAATGGTTGATAAGAACTAAGAAATTCGTAAGACCGACACTGTGAGATGAAGAAGTACAATAAAAATAAATAGAAGAAACAAATAATTACTGTATACAAAAACTGATTCTGGAAATTCCAAGCCTCTGGAAATCAAGTCCATGAGTCCCCAAGGATAAGAAGTAACCATCATCTTAAAAATGGCTCTCAGACTTTGAAATACAATGAAGTATGCCCCGCAAGTTTTCAGAACTGTAGGGGACCAGTAACTCATGTTTCCCTCCAAAATTCTACTTATGGTAATGCAAATGTTTATCCTATGTTTTTTCCTTTGTTATATTGGGAGCAGATAAACTGTTTTGTAATTGTCACATGTCTATATCCAGAGGGGATTTTGCCCCAAGAAAAATGGTATTTGTAAAACTGTGGTATGATTTTGTACTTAGCATTGCTAACCGAAAGGATTTAGAGTTTTTTGAATATTATAATGTCTTTTTGGAATTCAGAGTGTGGAGTGTGGCAGTTTGAGATTATTTATGAATTCCAAAAAAAGGATATTAATTATGTTTGTAAACTGGTTTATTCCTCTGGGTATGATACCCTTTGATTCATTTAAATTCAAAGGTTTTATGTTTACTTGATTGATCAAGATTAGGGCTTTGATTTGACCACGTCAGTAGAGTGTAAAGTCCCCACCTGCTTGGTGGGCTATATAAAACAGACACTCAATCAAGGAGACACACAGAAGTAGATACACAGAGAAGATACAGAGAGGAAGAGAAAGGACTAATTCAGTCCTTTTCCCAAGTATATTGGATATGATGTAAACTGGGTAATGTAAAATTAAATACCAAGTGTTTGGGCTACTACCTAAGCTGGAAACTACTTCGTGAAAAGACATAAGCATGAGAACTCTTAGATAAGTCATACAGAAAATCTATGCCTGAGAACATCCCATCAGAGAGAAGAATACATAGGAAAGTTATCTTTCTGATATCCTTTATCTCCTGCCTCCTACTGGTTAAAGTTTGCACCAACTAAAGTTAAATCCATTCCCACATTGCATCACCTGATTCTTTCAGGATGCTATTGGGAAATCCAGACACTCAATTATTGGGAGTTTAAGAGACATGGGAGATCAAGGGAATCTGAGGAGGCACATAAGTAGAGTCTAACATATCTTGCAAAGGAATGATAAATAGGAATAGTGTGCAAAAATGAGTAAATTTAGGAGTGATTACAAAGGGAATTTAAAAGCTAGAGTATATTGTACACACCAGGTAACTCATGACTGAAATATTTTAGTAAAAGGAATACTTTAGATTAAAATTCTAAGATATTAGACATTTTTTTCTAGTTAATGAGACTGAGGAGGTAGGTATCAGAATATAAGATTTGAGGTTGAAAAATTCTGGATCCTTTTTTCTGGGTCTAGCCAGACCAAGCCAATCTTCAAATTTCTTCATGAGATTGATAAAGAAAAACAAATTGGAGAACAAAATTAATTCTAGGTCATAACTACCAATTAGTTAGCAACTTACCTTTTAATAGACTATATGTACAAGAATTATCTAAATATCATTAATTCATTAAAATTGGTGCCTCAGTTAGCCAGAGAAATGTTTTTCCTAACATACCCACATAAGCTAATAAAACTGAGTAATTTTCACTGTAAAAAAGTAGTAAAGAGAGTGCAACAATATCTTTAAAGTGATGAAAGAAAAACAACTGTCAACCTAGAATTCTATATAGAACAAAAATATCTTTCAGAAATAAAGGCAATATCAGGCAAACAAAAGCTAAGAGAATTCGTTTCCAGCAAACCTGCACTAGAAGAAATGCTAAAGGAAGATCTTTTTTTTTTTTTTCTTGAGGCAGCACTGTGAAGGTTTATTCCAGGACCAGGTAGGTAAAAGCTAATTGCCTGAGGAACTGCCAAACTGTCCTCCACATAACCGCACCATTCTGCGTTGCTCCCAGCAGTGGATAAGGGTTCCCATTTCTCCACATCCTCTCCAACACTTGTAGCCCTCTGGGTTTTTTTTTGTTTGTTTGTTTGTGTGTTTATTTGTTTTTATTTAATAAAGGAAGATCTTTGAACTTAAAAGAAAATGATCTTGAGTGGAAAGCTAAATCTGAACAAAGTAATGAAGAGCACAAGCAGTGATACATGTGTGAGTAAATATTAAAATATATATTTCTTAATTTCTGTAGAAGTTTATTAATTGTTTCATGTGAAAATTAATTTCAATGTCTTCTTGGATTTATAACATACATGCAGATATTTTAAGTAAAATATATGGCAAAGCACCATAGACCTGTATAGTTTGCTGCTGTAAGATTCTGTAGTCCTTTGTGAAATAGTGTGATATTGACTTAAGGGAGACAGTGATAAGTTAAAAACGCTTGTTGGGATCCCTAGAGCAACCACTGAAAAAAATTTTAAGAAGGTATATCTAAAAATCTAATAAAGGAGATAATATGAAACACACACACACACAAAGTAGTAAAGAGGTCACTTGAGAAGGAAGGGATAGCAGCAAATGCCCCTCCCCTCCAACCTCCCCTCTAATCTTCCACTCCTCTCAGTCCTAGAATAGGATGCTCTCAAAATCCAGGCATTTTTCCTCTTGGTAGATGATTCTGGCAGCAGATGCTAGGTTTGTTACTTTTCTTAGAAATTATTCCTTATCTTTATTTGCTTGCTCAAATATAAAGAGCCAGATTGTCACTGTGTCAGCTGAACAGATGGGATGTATCACTCAGCAGTCTATCCATGAACAAAGTTCAGCCTTCTTATTTTGCAACCTCTTTTCTTGCCTCACTTACCCACTAATTCACTTATTCATTCAACAAATATTCATTACATATCTGTCTGCCAGGAACTGTTCTACATCAGGGAATAGACAGAGGTCTTTGCCCTCATGGGGCTTACATTGTATTTCTGTAATTGAGAGAGAACAACTGTTCCTTCCTGATACATCTTTCCTGAAGTCAATAGAATAGAAGAAGCTTATACGTCGTTGGTTTATTTATGACTAATATCCTACACCTCCTTAGGGAAGGTTTAATAACACTAGGAATGAAAATGTTCTGATGACCAGCATTGCTGGTCGATTCAAGGTGGTTATTTTTACTTTTTAAAATCAGACTATTTGAAGTTTATTTAAAAAGTAATAACTTGAGGCTGGTCCTCCTTTCCTCATCTTGCAAGGTAAGTTGTCACAGAGGACAATTTTTCAAAAAGTTACTTCTGTTGAAAACAGAATTTTAAATGCAGATAATGTATTATTGTGACAAGATTCTGTGGGAACCCTCTGATCTTTACATCTAAGAAAGAGCTTGGAGGCCTGCCCATAAACTCTGTTTCTCTGCCCATACAGAGAATTCACCATATCAGTTCCTGCCATAAACAGAAACTTTCCTGCTTATCTTATCTCCCTTATCTCCCACCCTATCTCCTATGTATATCACTAAATGTTTCTGTAATCCTGCTTCCCCATTATCAGCCTGGAATTCTTATGAGATTATTTACACCCGGCAGGTGTCGCCATACCTGCCTGATCCCCCTGCACATGCACCCCGAGGTTGACTGTGAAAAAAACCTGAATAAAGAGCATGCTGGGGATCAGCTCCAGAGAATAGCTTCTTCAGCTGCTCTCCACCTGACCTCTCTCAACCTCCGTGATAAGAGTAATTTCATTGTGCTGTCGCAGGTTCTGCTGGACAGACCCCTGCAAGAGTTTGCAGGATGGATTCTTGCAAGATTCCATTTCTGATTCACACGTGGGAGAAAACAATCT
>PVKH010012331.1:0-17332 GCA_004027955.1 Chaetophractus vellerosus | reverse complement strand
AAAGAAGGAAGGAAAGAAAAATAAGCAGAAAGAAGGAGAGATAGAGGAAAGGATGAAGGGAGAGAAGGATAGAAGGAAGACATAATGGATAACACATATATCACTTTCTCTGCCAAACATTGTTCTAAGTACTTTATATATTATATCTTCATTAACCATCACAACAACCCTAGGAGATGGTTCTATTACTTTCTTCATTTTTCAGATGATAAAACTGAGGAATAGAAACTTTAAATAGTTTTTTCCAGCTAGTGAGTGGAAGATTTGGGATATTAAACCAGGAAATCAAGTTCTGAAATACACCAAAAATATCTTAGGAAATTATATCTGTTAACAAATAGATTGCAAAAGAGCTTCATAAATTATACACCATAAAGATAGAGATATGTTAGATTAGACAATCAGTATGCAACAAAGAATAGAATCATTTTATTAGGTTAAAGAATGTAGAACATGAATCCTGTGTTCATCATTGATATAGCTAGATATGCTTTAATGTTTACTAAATGGGATATAGGAAGCTTGATAAACTTAAACTTAATCCTTCTCTTCCCCCCACCACTGTTTAAAAGAGAGAAAGACTCTGTTACATATATTTAATGAGTATAGTGCTAATTACAGGTTCAAATAGAAGAAGCAGAGGAGCCATGAATAGGGAAATTATAAGTGAGTCTAACTCTGTTACATTGGGGAGCATATATTCCAAAGTAAGACCCACTGACAGGGTGCTGAATTCCTGTGGCAGTCAATGAGATCCTCCTGAGACATACATAAGCATAACATCTGGGATGACCTTCTGAATCACTTTGAATTCTCTTAGCCATAAAAACTCATTTGTATTTAATATTTCCCCCTTTTGGTTAAGGTCTTTTTCCAAATGCATTGTTAGTTGGTGCTTGGTACTAAACCCTCGGTGCCAGGGAGGTTCATCCCCATTAGTCATGTCCCACACCAGGGGGAAGGTAGTAAGTTTATATGCTGAGGTCTGTTCATATGCCAGTTGATCCCTGAATCTCAGCAGCATTGCAACACCTACTCTCCACTTCAACAAACTCATCCAGGACAACTAACAAAATGTTGATGCTATACAAAGCCCCACCCAGATAATAGACAGTCTCTACAACAGCAAGCAAGACAGTTCCATCCATCTGCCCCATGGGATCTAAACTCCCTCCCAATCAGAAGCAGAATGGGCATCACTATCCAAAATCCTCAAGACTGAGGAATGAACAAACATAAGGGGAAAATGCAACTATCGACTAAAATGCACTTATTATTCTAGCAATGGAAGATCTTGTAACATTGATATAAAGGCAATGATCACCAGAGGTTCTGAGAGGAGGGAGAGGGAAGAATAGGTGAAACATGGGGCATTTGGGGGACATTAGAATTGTTCTGAATGACATGCAATGATGGATACAGATTATTATACATTTTGCCAAAACCTACATAAATGTGTGGTGCAGGGTGTAAGCTATCATGTAAACTATTAATCATGGTTAGTAGCAATGCTTCAATGTGTTCATCAATTGTAACAAATGCACCACACTAATGAGAGATGTTGTTAATGGGGGAAATTGTGGGAGGGGAAGGGGTGACATATATGGGAATGCCCCCTATTTTTTATGTTTATGTAACATTTATGGAATCTAATGCTTCTTTAAAAGTAAAATAAAATAAAATAAAAAATACAAATATGGGTGATAATGCATATAGAAGACTGTTTTTTAAAAATATAAATACAAATAAACTAAAGATATGGAAACAGAGTAGCAATTATGTATGGCAGGGTAAGCATAAAGAGATTGAGAGGTGATGACTTTTTGTTTGCTTTTTCTTTATTATTATAATTATTAGGACAATGAAAATGTTCTAAAAATGATTGAAGTTATGAATGTCCAACTAAGTGATTATAACAAATACCATTGATTTTACATTTTGGATGGATTTATGCATTCTTAATATGTTATCAATAAAATTGACTGTTTTTTTTTTAAAAAGAGTGTAAGACTTTGGTGACCTAAAAATTATTATACTTTAGAAATAGATACCAAAATTTACTGATAAAATTGACAGAACAACTATCTATGATCCTGTTGCTCGGTTATTATTCCTTCTTTTATTTGTTCAGGGTATCAGTCTCTGAAAAATAATAATTTACAAAAGTTCCCTTTAACATTTTCAAAATTATTTCATTTTATTACATTAACATTAAAGAAGTAGGCTTATTTCAGCCAACAAAACCCTGGAATAAGTGTGTAGTTCTTAATTATTAAGGTAGAATCATGCATTTTGGATTTTCAATTACTATTGAATGCATGAGAGCAGGTACAATAAATATGAATGAAAGACTTAAATGTCCTATGATCTCCACATATGTATAAATTTTTAGAAAATATTAGATGGATATCAGAGAACTGACACTCAAGATATCCACCCATGTTATGCTCTAATATATAGGGTATGAATTCTAATACCCAACTACCTACACTCAAATTCCAGCTCTGCCATGTACTGGCCATATAATTTCTTTGTGACTTGGTTTCCTCATCTATAAAACAATAGTCCCTCATAAGTTGGGTTATAAGATTAAATGAGTCAATTTTCTAAAGTTCCTGGTTTATAGGAAGTATTATATGACTATTAGTTATTTTATTATTCAGGTTCCAGTCTGATCAATAGAAAATCACTCAAGGTATTTTAAACAGTGGTGATTTAATATAAGATATTCTTTACTGAGATGTTGTAAAGACCAGAGAAGCAAAAAGAAAGAAGACTGTTAAAAGAGTTTTTTTTTAAAAAAAAAAAAAAGGAAAAAAAAGAAAGAATTACCCTGAAACAAAGAAATTGCTCAACTAATTAGCTTATAACTGCTATTGAGATGCTGATTTCATTGGTAGTTTAGGCCACTGGAGTCTTCAATTGTCCTGACCCTGCTTCCACTACAGCAAATGCTAGCAAGTGCAGCAGCTGTTGGAGGCGGCATCTAAATGTTTCTTCTTTCTCTCTTTCTTCTAATCTCCCACGAGAGCCTCTCTCTGGATGACAGGAACATGGGTAGCAAGGTATTTTTGGAAATTTAGCTTACAGATACCTAGCCCCCAAAATATAGAAGGATGGATTAGTTGAAGTTTAGCCTAAGCCTGATCCTTTGAGGGGCTCTGGAGCATAAATAACACCACAGACTTATCCCCTAGTGAGGGCCTTTTTGGTCCCTGTCATCAGTCTGTCTTTGACTGCTGCCACCCTCTGGGGGAGGAGCTTAGCTCCCAGAGATTTGCAGATGAGGTGACTACCATAAGGTGAGGGCAATTCTCTAAAGATGTAGTTATGAGCTCAACAAAATACTTGCAAATAAAATCCAACAGCACATTAAAAAAAGTATACTCCATGATCAATCAAGTGGGTTTCATCCAAGGTATACAAAGATAGTTCAACATAAGAAAATCAGTTAAATATAATACATCACCTTAACAAAACAAAGGGAAAAGAAACACAAGGTCATCTCAATTGATGTAGAAAAGGCATATGACAAAATTCAAAATCCTTTCTTTATTAAGAAAACACCTATAAAAATAGGAATACAAGGAAACTTCCACAATATGATAAAGACATATGTGAAGAACCCACAGCTAACATCATACTCAATTGTGAGACACTGAAAGCTTTCCTCTGAGATCTGGAATAAGACAAAGATGCCCACTGTAACCACTGTTTTTCAACATTGTACTGGAAATTCTAGCCAGAGTAATTAAGCAGGAAAAAGATATAAAAGCATCCAAAAAGAAAGGTAGAAGTAAAACTTTCACAATTTATAGATTACATGATCCTATATCTAAAAAGTCCTGAAAATTTTACAACAAAGCTCCTGGAGCTAATAAACACATTCTGTAACCTGGTGGGGGTATAAGAGCAACACACAAATATCAGTAGTGTTTCTATATGCTAATAACAAGCAAGCTGAGGAGGAAATCAAGAAAATTTTCCATTTACAATAGCAACTAAAAGAGTCAAATATTTAGGAATAAATTTAACTAAGCATGTTTAGTACTTATACACAGAAAACTATAAAACATTCCTAAAAGAAGTCAAAGAAGACCTAAAGAAATGGAAGGACATTCCATATTCATGGATTGGAAAACTAAATAACATTAAGATGTCAATTCTATCCAAATGGTTTACAGATTCAATGCAATCCCAATCAAGTTTCCAACAGCCTATATTGCAGAAATGTATTTGGAAAGGTAAGGGTCCCCAATAGACAAAAACACCCTGGAAAAGAAGAACAGATTTGGAGGACTCACACTTTCTGACTTACAAAGCTACAATGTTCAAAACGGCATGGAACTGGCATAAGCATGGATATATTGACCAGTGGAATAGAATTAAGAGTTTTGAAATAGACCCTCACATCAATGGCCATTTGATTTTTGACAAAGCTGTCAAGTCCACTCAACAGGGAAAGAATAGTCTCTTTAACAATTGGTTTTGGGGGAATTGGATATCCATATGCCAAAGAATGAAAGATGACCCCTACTTCATACCGTATACAAAAATTAACTCAAAAGTGACCAAAGACCTAAATATAAGAACCAAAGCTATAAAACTCCTATATGAAACTTCAGAGAAGCATCTTCAGGACCTTGTGTTAGGCATTGGTTTCTTAGACTTTACACTCAAAGGACAAGCAACGAAAGAAAAAAATAGATAAGTAGGATCTGCTCAAAATAAAAATCTTCTGTGCATCAAAAGACTTTGTCACAAAAATGGAGACAGCACCTATGCAATGGAAGTAAATATTTGGGTATAAGTATAAGAGTTTAATATCCAGAATATATAAAGAATCCTACAACTCAACAATAAAATGACAAATAACACAATTAAAAATGGGCTTAAAAGGACTTGAATAGACATTTCTCCAAAGAGGATATACAAATGACTAAAAAGCATATGAAAAGATGCTTAACATCACTAGCTATTAGGAAAATGCAAATCAAAACCATAGTGAGATGTCATTTCACATCCACTAGAATGGCTACTATTAAAAAAAACACACAGAAAATTACAAGTATTGCAAAGGATGTGGAGAAATAGGAACACTCATTCATTGCTGGTGGGAATATAAAATGATGCAGCTGCTAAAGAAGGCCATTTGACAGTTTCTGAGGAAGCTAAATATAGACTTACCATATGACCCATCAATCCTGATACTAGGTATATAACCAGAAGAATTTAAATCAGAGACTTGAACAGATATTTGCACAATGATGTTCATAATGGCATTATTCACAATTGCCAAAAGATGGAAGCAACCCAAGTGTCTATCAACCAATGAATAGATAAACAAAATGTGGTTGTTTTAATTTGCTAAAAGCTGCTGGGAGCAATATACCAGAAAAGGGTTGGCTTTTACAATGGGAATTTATTAGGTTAAAAGCTTATGGTTCTGAGGCCATGGAAGTATCCAAATCAAGGCATCATCAAGAGATGCTGTCTCGGGGGCCGGCTGTAGCTTAATTGGTAGGGCTCCAGTCTACCACATGGGAGGCCCCGGGTTCAGTTCCCAGGGCCTCCTCAAGCGGGTAGACTGCCTCGAGAAGGCAAGCTGCCATGGGCAGGGCAAGCCACTGTGGGCAGGGCAAGCCCCCACAAGCATGGCAAGCCCCCGTGAGCAGGGCAAGCCGCCACGAGCAGGCAGGCCACTGCACGGTGAGCTGACTTGGTGGGTCGCTGCAGCAGGGGGAAGACAAGCAGACACAGAAGAACACAAAAAATGAACACAGCAAGAACAAGCAGAAATATAATAAATATATAATAAATAAATAAATAAAGTCTTTTTTAAAAAGAGAGAGAGAGATGCTGTCTCACCAAGTTGCCACTGTGGGCTATCAGGCACATGACAGCATCAGCTAAAGATGCTTTCTCTTTGAGCTCAGCTGTGGGCAATCAGGTACATGGGAGGGCATAATGGTGGCTCTACTGATCTCTGTCTTACCAGGCTTACTTTCTCCCTGAGCTCAACTGTAGGCAATCAGGTATATGACGTATCTCTCCCTTCTTCTCCGAACCTCAGCTCCTTTGGCCTCTTGGGAGCCTCTTTTCATTCTCCTGTGCTCTGCTGATTTCAACCTCTGGCCTCTGGAACCTCTCAGATTCTCAGGGATTTCTCTGTCTCTGCTGCTATTTTTCCATGTCTGTGATTTTTTAATCCTCCATTTATAAAGGTCTCCAGTAATAGGATTAGATTGGGTTCCACAATTTAATCAAAGGTCTTTAACTGAAGTGATCAGATAAAAAATATCCCACATTCAATAAGGTTACATGCACAGAAATGGGTTAGCTTTAGAACATAAATTTCTATGGTCCACAAAAGACTCAAACCAGCACAGTGGTAATATGATGGAATATTACTCAGCTGTAAAAAGGAAAGAAGTCCTGATGCGTGTGTCAACATGGATGAATCTTGAAGATATTATGCTGAGTGAAATAAGCCAGACACCAAAGGACAATTATTGTATGATCTCACTGACATGACCTAATTATAATGTGCAAAATCACAGAGTTAGAATCTAGAATATAGGTTACCAGGGGGATAGCCTGGGAAGCATATACTTAATTTGTGCAGACTTTCTAGTTAGGTCATTTGTAAAGGTTCAGAAATGGATGGTGGTGATGGTAGCACATTATTGTGAGTATAATTAACACTGCTGAATCATATATGTGAATGTGGTTGAACAGGGAAGTTTTGGGTCATACATGTTACTAGAATGAAAGTTAGAAGATAAAACATGGGACTGGTAACACAGTGAACCCTGTTTTGGACAATGGCTAGGATTAATAGTACAAGTATAAGAATGTTCTTTCGTGAATTTTAACTAATACAAGGTATTAATAATAAGGTAAAATATGGGAAAATACATCTACTATAAATTATGGCTGATAGTTAATAGTACTATTTTAATATTCTTTCATCAATTATATCAAAGGCATCACACTAAAGCAAAGTGCCAACAATTTGGGGATATATGGGAATGTTTTTTACATGACTTTTCTATAAACTTACAACTTCTTTAATTAATAATAATAATAAGTACAATGCCGAGGAAGGAAAAAAATGTATATTGCTTATGTTGTAGAAAAACAACCAAATTTTTCCTTGAAATAGTCTTCAGAGACAAATAGCTACTGTGAGGTTTTTCCTATCATTTGTGTTGGATTTCATCCCTTATCTGTTATCAACCTTCTCATATGTGGGGTGGCTTAAAATCTGACTGAAGACTTAACTCCACGATAGTCCCATAACTTCAAAACCTTACACACTAATGCTTTAGGGATCAGCAACAAGGCACTCTTGTTTCTCATCTTATAATTCTATCCTCTATTTAAGAGAACTTCTTAATTACAGGTGAGAAAAAGCAGACATTATTTTGTGGTAATGATTTCCAATGGCAGGCTTCTTCATGGGAAATTTTACACGCTTGTGCTGGTGGTATTTTCAGCTGCACATGTTATGAAAGTTGGAATGAATTTTAAACTTCACCTAATCACCCTCCCTATTGACAAATAAGAACACTGAAGCTTAGAGATATGTAATGACTTTCCCAAAATTTCCAAGTCAGTTTTATGGTGGAACATCCTTTCTTTTGTGATGCACTTTAGTAGCTTTTCAACCACACCACATTTCTTTGAAGATGTGTTCTTCAGTATATATTAGACTCTAAATTATCTATTGACCAATCATCTATCTGCCTAATTTATTCATGCATCAGCCTGCTCCAAAAAACATTTAAGTTGGCTTACAAAAACAGACACAATGTAATGAGATTTTAACATTTAATATGTGAAGTGAATGGAAAATGAATTTGGGAAAAATAAGCTGAATCCATGATGGAGGTTAATGGACAAAATGCAGATTGTGAGTATTCCCACGGGCTAAAAATGGAACATTAATTAGGATCTGATATTTCTATTCTGCAAAGAAAACATTAGCATGGGTCAGGTAACTGGGATCATTGGTTTGGTTCATGGATCACTGCAACAATAAGAAAAATAAGCCAGTTTCTTAAGAGAGCAGTCAATACTTTCTAACAAAATTGATAAACTGTTTTCTTGGGGGAAAAATGGCATCTTGCCAAAGAAATAAATTGCAAATCAAATCAGCTTGGTGCTGACCATATGTTCTGTCAGAACCTAGAAAGAAAGCACTAATTAAGGAGAACTTTTTTTTTGTTATAGTTTTGCAAAATTATAAATAGATCTTTTGTGATGTTACAATTTAAAATACAAATATAATTAATCTCCTGGCTAACTATAATTATATCAATATATTTAGTGGTCGTTTTATATAAAGTCACAGTAGGTAGTAAAATTGCTGTCCCACAGTATTAGTTTGCTACCGAAGTCTGAAATTCTCATATTTTAACGTGTGGAGCCTGAAATATATGGGAGTGATCTGGAGGCATAAATGACACCAAAAGTCAGAAAGATAAAGCCTGTGGTCCCAGAGAACAGTCATCTAAGGACTGTAGCACTTTAGAAATAAACCACATTTATTCATTTAAACTCTACCTACTTTAGCCATTCTTTGAATGTGGTTTTTTTATATCTCCAAAAACAATTAAGAAATTTCAAGAAAGGAAGATGGAAATTATACAGTTCCAATTAGGTCCTTATCAATTATCAGCCAAGTGCACTAATGTTACATAGGTGGAGAGAAGGTAACCTAGTTATTTATCGTGAAGACATAACTGGTTGATAAAAGTGTACAGCTCTTAGCTTTGATCACTCAGAAATTCAATTTTATCATTCTACCAAGAAGTTTATTCAAGACAGTTGTACTGTCGCTTTTTTATGTCTCAGCTCTTACTTTCCATAGGATACAGATTCTTATTTAGATTTTTTTTTTTGCTGTTACTATTCTCTATTTTCTCTCATATTTTAGTTTAAAGGTCCTTTTGATTAGGTAAACTCATTTCCTGTCAAACACATTCTTCCCAGAACACATGAGATCGGCTTCCCCATTCAAAAGGCACTCATGCTAGAATCATAAATCATAGACTAGAAAATCAAATTCCCTTTTTTATATCAACCTTATAGGTAATTTTTCATTTCCCATGAGAGATAAAGTAAAGGCAAAAGACTCTTTGTGGCTCAGTCTTCAGTTGTCTGCTCAAGATTTCAATTTCCTTAATATTTCAAGTTCATTTTGATAATAGAACTTATTTTCAAATACATCAGTAGACATGGGGAGTTTCAATAACTTTGTTAGGTCTCAGAAATCTCGCAGCTGCATATAAAATATTTATAAAATGTTTGGTCATTTGTTAAGTTATTCTTTCACCCTTCACCTTCCTCAGAGAATCTTCAACAACCATATTCCTTTCTTTCTTGCAATACCAGAATTAGCATTCCTCTACTTATCAAATTACCCTTATTGTTCAATAACATTGAGTACTGCTGCTTAAACAACCATGGAATCACCCTCCTTGGAAAGACAAGTTTTACTTGTTGTCTTACTTTAAGTGGTATAGGATTTCTAATAATTCTTTTACTCATGATAATCTTCCACTTACTGATTTTTCGATTTTCCTTTACTACTTGATTTTGTTTTACTTTTCCAGAAACTTTTACTTTCTGATATCCTTCTTGGATTTTTTTTTCTCTCTGTCTAGGAAACTATCATTTTTAATAATGAGTTAAAAAAAAAAGAGGCAATCCTTACACCCTTTCACCAGGGTTCAAACAGATGGTCCAGTCTGTTCTCAGAGCACCAGTAATTGGTCAAGATGTCAAATGCTGTATATATCTGCATGTTCCTAGAATGGCTCTCTATGTTTCCATGCCAACCATGACTCAGATGAAACTATAAACTATAATCCTATTTACCTACCCTGTAAACACACACACACACACACACACACACACACACTTCTCATTCGTAATCTTCAAATCCTCAGAAAATCATTACAAATTTATATGACAAATATCTATTTTTAACACCTATTCTAGTCTGTTGCATATACTAGGAAGCATTCCCAGAAACATAACCATGAAATAAATCTGTCATCCCAATCTCTTTAAGATGAACCTCTGCTAATTAAGTAAAATATGAACAGTGTCAGTCTAACTCCTTTTTGCAATCAAGTATTTAAAGATGCACAAACCAAGAATCTGCAAATCACACAGTCACATTTCTGCATCTTCTTTATTATGGAATCCTAGGCTCACAAGGCAGCCTTATGTTTACATTAATACAATGTAATGTAAACCTACTAACTTGAAATTGTGGGCTTTATAAACACATATCCAAATCACATTTGGTTGCTGCATCAGCCAGGGTACTTGCAGGAAAAGATAGCATACACAAACTAAGTAATTTGAGGAAAATTTAATGAAGTGGTGATTTACAAAGATGTGTTGGGAAGCTAATAAGGGATAGTGTTATATCTGTGGGCTAGCAACTGCAGAGAACTGTTACCCCTAGGTTAGAAAGGAAGGCCAGTAGGAAGCAGTGACTAGAACTTGGTAAGGTCAGCTTTATGGAGAAGGTTTCCTGAGAGAAACTATGGCTTCTAGGGAAGCAAGGAAGCAAGCATGCAAAAGAGGAAACGAGAGGAATATATACCCTGACTTTACTCACTTATCTGTGCCTCCTGTTGGCTGAGCCCAACCAGAATCGAGAGGTCAGGGACTCCCTGAGGTAGGTAGCCACCTGGAAGATAGAGTTGGGTTAAAAGTGGATCTGAAGGGGAAAAATGGATACTAGTTAGCCTTGTCCTTACACTTGAAAATGATAACCATAGGAGTCAATATGGTAGGTATGACAGAGCACAACTGTCAATCCAAAGCAGAAAAGTTGAATGGCATTCTAGAATGGCGTTCTAGAAGTGGGATGCTACAAATTGTCTTATTGAGACTCAACTTGCACAATTTATCATCATACCATTACATCAATTTCTGAAATAATCTTTGTACCACCCATTTATCCTTGTATAATCATGCACATAGTAAATTCTCAGGAAAGTTATGCACGGTCACTAAGTAATTTTACTCTTATGTTCCTTATCACTGCTGTTAGGTCTTTTTCTTTTGTGAGTTTCCATTAGCAATATTTCAAAGTTCCAAGAATAGTTATGTATTCCCATGCAACGACATGCCAGATTTAGACAAATAATACAGTCATGATCAAGATTGTGCAGGTTGTTGCCAATCCCCAAAGAAGTGAGGTCAACAGCAAATCACTTCTGTCAAATAAATTCATTTAGAAAAGCCTCACGGTAGTTTCACTGTGACACTGTCTCACAGAGTTAAAATTATATGGATGGAAGTATTCAGTAGAAATTCAGAAACCCCTCTTCTTCTCAATTTTACTAGGAAAAAATGCCTGTTCATTGAAAAGGGTAGTAGCACCAGACAGTTTCAGAGGAAATAACTGTAGGAACATCACTTTCTGCCCACAAATATGAATTGGCTGTAATGAATGCCATTTGAAAATTATGGTCTCAAATTTTCAGCTTCAACATGGCATTTCTAAAAGCAGTTATGTCCTGATCTGATGGAAATTTACATGCTTCATTCTTCTGCAGAACATATTGCTGCCAAGAAAAGGGTTTATTTTTCCCCTTTCAAATTTCAATATCTGGAATGACCTATGGAAAAAAATCTGTACCGGGTGGTATAATAAAGGCTACACATAAGCATTCAATTGTGTTACTTTTTAGGCTAGAGGCAAACTCTTTATGTTCCAGCAGCTAATTAAGATAAAGCTTTGCTTGCCATGCAATTTTGCTTCCTTAACATCTTTTGCATTGAAGTCATTCTGACTTACAGAGCATCCTACATTTTAGTCAGTCACCCATAAAGTACAAATGAAAGCTGGTAAAAGGAAAACAATGTGCATTCTGAATAACTTGCTGGGAAATGCCTCAAACTTGAAAGACATTTTAATAATAATTCAGCAGCCAATTCTATTAGTGCTAAAGATGAGGGAAGCACAAAGAGAAAATTTGAATTATACAGCCCCTCTTTCTATAATTTAAAGACATTCTGGGCTAAATTTAAGCCTTTTGGAATGTGGTATCTTGCTGTTTTTGAGCCAGCAAAATACAAGATACTCATAGTGAAACCCAATTAGTGGTAAACTATATTTCTCCACTTCACATTTTGCCCTTATCAAACATCATTTTATCTCAACACCATATTTTAAAGGCTTTTTACATTTAAAGAATCATATCAAGCAAAGGTAATTTTTTTTCAAAGGTAATTTAAACTGGCTTTATGCAACTGTAAGTTATTTATTTATTTTTTAATGTATTTTTCCTTTGCATCAACAACCTATTAGTCAATATCTCCTCTAATAGTCATATTTTTTCCACCTATACTATGCATAATGCTAACATACTCTGCTAATGAATAAATATGTTTCTGACCACTTTTTCAAATGATAGTGGGCTTTTGTTTTGTTTTGGCATGTAATATATTACATAAGGAAATACAAACTTTTTAATGCTTTAAGCAGTTTCCTCCATCTTGAGAGATAAAACATGTTTACTACTTAGGTTTTGGACTATCGCAATGCTCTGCTTGCCGTCATATTCAACAGAAATGTCCGCTTAGTTACTAATTATGTTTTGTGAAAAATGTGTGGTTCTATATTAGCGAATGTTAGAATCACACTAAAGTGCCAAAACAGAGGCATAGAAAGCAAACTTTCTTATTTCCGTTTTTTTTATCTCCTTGATCAGAATTGTCTTATAAATTAGTTGTGTCAAGCTGTGACAGCAATCTCTCCTTGCCATGAAAGATTCAAGTTATAATTGTAGTTATTCAAGTAGGTAAGAAGATAACTACTATAATCTAACCAGTGGTCTATAGTCTGGTTGCTGAAATGCTATTCATCATAGAGGATTCTTATTTAACCAACCTTATCTCATCTTGCCTAAGATGACATAAAAAAACTATGTTTTCAAGGTGGAAATTCATGATGAAAGTACAAATAAACAAAAAACATGTGAAAGAAATGGTAAACCAAGTACTGTAATCAAAGAAATACAAATTAAACCAAAGTGACATTATTCTTTAATAAATTGGCATAGGCTTTTATGTATGATACTATCCTACAAGTCACAGAGGTTCTGGACATTAATTTCACTACTTATTTTTTTCTTTTTGTGCATCAGTTTCTATAGTTTCAAAGACTATTTTCAAGTTTATTAATGAACATTTGCGATGTCTATTGTGCTTTTAAGCCCATTCAATGAGTTGTTAATTTCAGTTATTGTATTTTTCGTGTTTTTGTTCTTTGTTTTATCATCTGTATCTATTCTCATTATGTTCATGTTTTCCTTTAAATATTTGAACATATTGAGCCTGTTATATAAGCTCTTTAATAGTCTGTATCTACTAATTATGCCATTTATGCACCTTTTTCTATTGCCTGATTTTTCTCCTGTTAGTGAGATATATTTTTCTCCTTCTTTGCATGTCTTTGTATGTCCAGTAATTTTAGGCATGGAGAAATTTATGTTTTTGAGTATACGATTTTGGAGACTTCCTTGTTCCTTCAAGTATTTAAGTTAATTACAGAGCAGCTTGGTCCTTTCATAGCTTGCTTTTAATTTGTGAGGTTCCGTCTAGAGTAGCCTTTATTCTAGAGCTGGCTTAGCCAGATTGCTAAGTCATGATCTCTCTATGGCCCTCACTCTGTGCCCAAGCTGTTCAATGAGGATACCCACCCTGTCTGGTTGAAACATAGAAATGTCTTCCAGCCCTTCGTGAGTCTGGGAACTGTTTAGATTACATCTTCCAGGTTTTTCTTTTCCCAATCATATGGGGTTTCATCCTACACAAATGTGTCTTGGTGTTCAGCAACAGAATCAAGGGAATACCTATGTAGATTTCTGGAGCTCTTCCCCTGTGTAGATCTCTCCTCTCTGATACTCTTCTTTGCAAATTGCGGTCACTTCATTCTTCTAAAACTCTATGCTCCGTCTCTCAGCTCAGGAGGATCACCATGCTCTGCTTGTGTTGCCTCTTATTGGACAGTGTTCCAGAAAGAGCTTCCAAGCAGATAGCTAGGGTGTTCCTCAAATTCTCTTTTTTTTGTTTCCTTTCTCTCATGGAGAGAAAGTGTGTGATCTGTTTCCTCATATCTGAAAACCATAACTTCATACATGTCACCAGGATTCTAATTGTTTATGGCAGGAAGAAATGTCTGGATTCAGTCATTCTACCATGATCATAAGTGAAGTCTTAATATGTATTTTTGAATAAGCTTTCATTTTTATAGCAGTTCTAGGTTTACAGGAAACTTGTGCAGGAAGTACAGAGTTCCCATTTGCCCCTCTTCCACCCCTAGCCCCAGCAATCAGTTTTTTCCTACGATTAACATCTTGCATTATAGGGTGTACATTTATTGCAATCGATTAGCAAATATTGATATATTATTTTTCAGGTATGTTTACTTTAAATTAATTTATTTTTATTAGAGAAGTTTTTATAGGTATACAGAAAAATCCTGCAGAAATTAGAGAGTTCTCATATATCCTTTCACATTCATAGTTTTCCCTATTTTTATCACTTTCATTAGTGTGGTAACTTTTTTACATATGAGGAAACAAAATTATAATTATACTATTAACTATAGTCCATAGTGTACATTAGGGTTCGCATTTTGTGTTGTACCATCTATGAGTTTTGACAAATACATGTATTCACCATTAGAGTATCATACAAAATAATGTCACTGCCCTAAAAATGCCCTGTGCTCCACCTATTCATACATAACACACACACACACACACACATATACACAACCAAAACCACTGATCTTTTTACTGTCTCTATATTTTCCTTCTCAAAAGTGCTATAAAATTTGAATCATACAATATGTAACTTTTTAGGCCTGATTTCTTTCATTTAGCAATATACATGTATGTTCCTGCCATATCTTTATAACTCATTTCTTTTTATCCCTAAATGATACTCCATTGTATGGATGCATCATAATTTTTTTACCCATGCACCTATTGAAATATGTCTTGGTTGCTTCTGATTTGGGGCAATTATTAATATAGCTGTGATAAACATTCATGTACAGGTTATTGTATAGACATAAGTTTTTATCTCATTTGAGTAAATACCTAGGAGTATGATTGTTGGATCATATGGTAAGCACATGTTGGCTTTGTAAGAAACTTTTAGGCTGTCTTCCAAAGAAATGAGAGTCCTTTTGCTCCATGTCTTCACCACCATTTCACGTTGTCAATGCTTTGGATTTTAGCCATTTTCATAGGTGTATAGTGGTATCTCATAGTTTTAATTTGCAATTCCCTAATGATATATAATGTTGAACATCTTTTCTTATGTATATTTTCAAGCTGTAAGTCTTCTTTAGTAAAGTGTTTTTCAGATCTTTTGCCTATTTTGTAATTGGGCTAATAGGTATTTTGAAAGAAAGTATTTGAGAGATTTGTTTTTTTTATAATTAATGCTTTCTTTGCCTGTTTACATCAAAATCATGATGATCACTTACGTTTTCCTCTAATACCTTTGTTGTTTTACTTTTAACAATTAGATCTGCAATTCATCTGGAAAATATTTTTTCTGTGTGGTGTGAGTCAGAGGCTAAGATAATGTTTATTCTGTATAAAATCCAAATGCTCCAGGACTATTTATTTAAAGTACCCTCCTAGCATTAATGTATTGCTATGTTGTCTTTTGTAAATAATATGGTTTCATCATACAAAGACATGCGGGTTCATTTTGAGATTGTCTACTGTGTTCCATTGTTCTACTTATCTGTTTTCACACAGATACTACACACACTTCTGTACTATAATTGTCTAATAATCTAGACAGGTAGTGTAAGTCCTTTTAGCTCTGTTTTCTTCAAGATTGCCTGGGCCATTCTTGACTCTTTGCATTTTCTAATGCATTTTAAATTCAGCTTAGTGATTTCTGAAAAGTAAATAAATCAATAATTAAAACCTGATAGCATTTTTATTGACATCTCATTGAATCTATGGATTAGGTAAGAATATTAAAATATTTACAATAATGAGGCTTCCAAAGCCTCGTGTACTATCTTTTCATTTCTATAAGCCTCATTTAATTTATCTCGATAATGTTTCTTAGATTTTAGTAAAGGGAATTTGCACATCATAATTTAGATTTATTCCCAATTATTTAATGTCTTTCTTGAAACTTTTTTTCTTTTTCATTTGTCTTGATATATAAAAACAAATTATTTTTGTGTATTGTTCTTTTTTCTAATGATATTGCTTAGTTCAGATATCAATTCTAATAGTTTGTAGATTATTTTGGAATTTCTATGGACATAATCATCTTATCTGCAAATAATGACATTTCTATGTATTTCTTAATTATTCCTACACTTTTCCTTTTCTTATCTTATTAACAGGCTAGGGAGTGAATTAGAATACTGAATAAAAGAGGTAGACATCATCATCTTGTTCTTAATTGGGAAGAGATTTTTTTAAATATTTCACTACTGAGCATGATGTTTCTTTCCTATAGGTAATTTATTGATCTCATTAACAGAAAAAGAAAGTTCCTTTCTAATTTGCAACAAGTTTTTGTTTGTTTTAATAATAATTGAGTGCTGAATTTGGCCAAATGCTTTTTCTGTATCTATCAGTATGATTCTATAATCGTTATTCTTTTATTCAATAATGTAGTGAACTGCATCAATCAACTTTTTGGAATACTAAATTACACTTTCATTTATGGGATAAACCCCTCTCAGTCATGTAGACAGAACTTTTTATGTTTGTCAAAACATCTTACCAAACAAACGAATTATGAATACAGTTCAAAATTTTTCTTGAAATTAATCACAAGGGATAATTCCTCTGGGAGGAACATTCTGTTGGGGGGTGGTTGACTATATAACAATTTTTAGACTGGATAAAATATAAAACAGTGGGTCCTTAAACATTATAGACTCAGTGAGATTGGTTAAGTGAAGTTGGCTCTTCCTAAGGTTGACTACCGTTAGGATTTTAAGTTTATTAATGTTTATTAGAATTTGACTGGAGAATTTTATCAGGAATGGTAACTGCTTCCATAAGGAACAGCTAATCACATAAAATTCTAACCTATGAACAATTCTTTTTAATGTCGAACAAAGGATCTGTTTATTATCTAGGAGGGTCATGCAAAGCTGTAAGACCTGACCAAGATTCCATCCAGTTTTAGAATAAAAGAAGTAGTTTACAAAGAAAGTTTGAAGGACTAATGTTGGGAAGAACAAAGTTGTTTTTGTTTTTGTTTTTTTTTTTGCTTATACCCCATTGAGTCCATCTGATTCTAT
>PVKH010012330.1:0-17329 GCA_004027955.1 Chaetophractus vellerosus | reverse complement strand
CCTTGTGGAAGAAGCACTAAAACCAGAGAGAAATGCAGCCCCAGCAGGAGAGGAAACCAAAGGCCTGAGTCCTGGCAGAGATTGGCAGCTGTCTTGCTCCAACACGTGGACTTTGTTGAGGGAAGAGACTTACACTTTGTGGCCTGATAACTGTAAGCTTCTACCCCAAATAAATACCCTTTATAAAGACCAACCAATTGTTGGTATATTTCAAAAGGCACCCCTGTGGCTAACTAATACACCACACTAATCAAAGATGTTGTTAATGTAGGAAAGTGTGGACTGGGGTAGGAGTATATGGGAATCCCCAATATTTTCAGTGTATCATTTATATAATTTAAAGCTACTTTCAAAATAAAGATTAATTTAACAATGAGCATAAGATGGCTCAAGGGAGGGATGATGAAAAACAATGGACCTTTGCCTTAAAACATGCAAGGAAATCAGGAACAAAGATGTTCCCATGAAGTGTGTGCTATTGTTTTTCTCAAATAGATGATCCTACTTTGATGCCAAAGATTGGGTTTTCTCAAATTCATCTCTTATTTAAGGTCTCCACAATACTTCTACATTTTGTAGTGAGGGATATTTTGTACACTTTGTGGAAGGCAGTTTACATGCTAACCTTACAGATGTATTACCATTTACTTTGCTTTTCTTTAAATTAAAACCTGATTGTTATGTGTGAGCCTAATGGGCCAATTATCTTTACACATAATAACAAGCTCATAGATGATTTCAGTATTCGTGTGTGCAGCAGCAGGACTTGCAAGCAGATTAAATACTCTATTATAAAACCATGTCATTTCAGAGGAAAATTCACATCTGATTTGGAGAAACATTGTGCATTGTCCAGTGTTGAGCTTGTAGACAAAAGTTGTCCTTTGCCTATAGGGTGTCACTGGAAAAGAAATATTTCAATGAACCCCTTCTCAGCCACTGTGCAGTATGTTGCTTCTAGTGTCAAGAGCTCAACAGCTTTGCCAGATGGGCAATCATGTTCAGCTCAAACTCAATTGGAAAAAATCCTCCACTATCAAAATTCAAGATAGAAAACCAGCAGTACCCAAAGGCCATAGGTTTGTAGGGGTTCTTTGCTCAGGCTGGATTTTCTACTACTGAATGTGTGACTTCAAGCGGATCACATTATGTCTTGAAATCTCACTTTCTTCATCTGAAAATAGGCTCAAATAAAAGTACCTACCTCACTAGATTGTTTTGAAGATAGATAAGATAATGTATATAAATTGGTTAGCTCAGTGCCCTATTGACTCTCATAAGAGTGCTCACCTATCTCAAGAGCTCCTGATCTTGACATTGCTACATTTGATCATGCATTGGCTAAATACATCCTTAGTTTTCTCTTTGAAAAGATAATTTCAACTAAATTATATACATTTTTGCAATTCTTATTTTCCCTTTTCTTCTCCTTTTCTTTCTTTTCTTCCTTTTCATCAGTTTGTCAGTCTATTATTTTGCCAGCTTCAGTTACTCTTTTCACTACTAAAACACTGTATATTTTAATATGATAGGGTTTTAAAACCTCATGTTACTCTTCTACCAACTTGTTTTTGGTGGGATTTTTATAATTTAGTATGAATTAACAAAACACATAGTGTGCAACAATGTACATTTCAATATTCTAGCTGTTGCAGAATAAATACTAAAATTTAAAGATTCAAAAGAGTGCATTAAACTAGTTGGTAAAAGACAATGCAAAAATATTTGAATTTTAACTGAATGGGATCTTTTCCAGGAAATATAAATTATCCAAAGAATGTGATACTCATTATGAAATCTGAAAAGAGTAAAATATCATAGGAGAGGAAACTAGAAATATATGAGAACATTTAATCCAAAGGAATTCAAAGGAACAAAATGATATGAATATACATTTAAGTGACTGCCAAGTTATGACACTTTTTTACGGAGAACTCTTCCAAAGTTTAAATCTACATGTTAGTGGCCAGTTACTTATGATATTCCAGTGCATAGAATAATAATGAATCATTTCTAAACACATTTTAATCAAGTTAGTTTAAACTTGGCAATAAATCCTCTCCACCTAACAAAATAATGCATATCCATGTATATTAGTGTTTACCAGGTCTGGAAAGATACCTAAATAAAATATTAACAAGTTGAGCAATAGTATATTGAAGTACTAATAAATGATTAAAATTAAGTATTTTTCCAGTGCCTTTTGATATTAAGATATCAACTTTAATTAAATAAAACAAACTTTACTACTCTAAAAGAAGAAAAACATTTAAGGGCAGCCAAAATGATTAGATGCCAAGCACTGTAAGCAAAAGACTAGAGCAGGGGTTCTTAACAAGAGGTCCATGAGCTTGAATTGAAATTCCAAAAAACATTATTCTTGTGAGAATGTGTTGGTGTGGGTGTGATATATTTATTAAATAATAGACAGCATAGTGTGGACTTGGTAAGGGGTTTGTGGTTTTCACCTGACTGGCAAAGTGGTCTGTGGGACAAAAAAGGTTAAGAACCCCTGGACTAGAGAGACCAGAGAGAAAGACATAAGAGAGAGTATCACATGGGTGCTTCCTAATCCCCCAACCTAAAAGTTTAATAGTTAGAATGTTCTTAAAAAAAAATAATGACTCATTTCCTTTTAGGATTTCTCATCCTCTGGCAATACATTTTGATCTAAATGCTGAAAGAATGCCCCCCACCCCCATTCCCTGAAAAATGTTATTCCATAGCCTTCAGGTTTCCATAGGTTCAGCTGAAAAGTCAGCCATTACCTTATTGTTGCTTCTCTGAAGATAATTTTCTTTTTCTCTGGAGGATATTGAGATAATTTTTTGCATGTGAAAATATGGTTTTCTTGATATTGATCCTGAGTGAGTTTTCTGAGGTGCTTCTATCTTTCAGCAGTTTTAATAAATGCTTCACTATTACTCCTCAAGAATTGCAATCAGCCACATTTGATCTATTTTCTCCTTCTGGTACTCCAGTTATCTTACAAATATCTTAGGCCTTTGGATAATGACCCATATGACTTTGATGCTCCTTTTCCTTTGTTCATTTTTCTCTCAGTGCTTCAATATGTATCATTTCTTTCTTTTTTTTTTTTTAAGAATTTATTTGGGAAATTGGGGAAAGAACAGAGCTTGCTGAGAAATGGAAGAGAAAGACAGAAATACACACCAAGACTTGGTGCGGGCCCTCTAGGCAGAGAGTGCTGTATTGTTTCTATTATTCCTCTTTTGACTTCGCACATCCAGCTGCTACTGGGCCAGCTCTGATGTTAAGCCTGTTCAATGGATCCTAAATGCCATTTATTTTATTTTTCAGTTCCAGAGCCTGGATTTGATTCATGTTATACATGTATATTAATTGTTAAAATTCACCATCGTTTCAGATATTTTGTTCTTCTTTCCTCTTATTTCATTGGACATATTATTCTTAATTATTTTGAAGTCCCTGTCTATTAACTTGAATGTCTGGATAACCTATGCATGACTTTCTCTTTTATTTTGTTTTTGTTGTTGTTATTGTAATTTAATCCTTTGATGTATTAGTTTTTTACCATGCCCTGTAATTTCTTTAGTTGCAGAAATTTTGAATTAAAATTTTAATGACTGTGGTTGACATTATCTTTTTTTGAGAAAGGGTTATTTTTTTGTTTCTTGTGACAGTGAGATATAATAGCAGGGTGTTATTAATATAATTTTGCTTTATTTAATCTGGTCTATTTCAATTGTGCCTTTAGTCCTAGGATGTGATTCTTACTGTTAAAAATCTGACCTTTATCCTAGGGCACAGTCCTTCAGGTATCTCTGTTGAAAGCCTATGATAGTCACCAACACTGCTCCACCTTGTTGGGACCATAATTCTACCTCCACGTTACACCGCACTTTTAACTGCTAAAATAGCTATAAGCTCTTTAGCTTCCCATTTGCTCTTTGCCCTGAGTTTATTGAAGTTTTTCCTACACATGCACAGCTTAACTATAAAGTTATTATTTGAAGGGAATATAATGTGAATATGTATTTGTCTTATTATAGAAATATTAATATTTTTGATTAGAAGCTACCTCTCCAGATCCCTTTGTCATATATAATATAGAGTATATAGACCATATTACTTTTCATAAATATATATATATGAATCATTTGTAAATAAATATATATATGTATATATATGTACTTTAACATCTGAGTTCCAAAAAGCATTTGTGCCCAAGAGTTTCAGATATGGAATTGAGACCTATGTAATTATTCCCATTTTTAGATGATGACACTAAGTTGCAATGGAATTAAACAGCTTGTCTAAAGTCACACAAGTAATAAGGTATGGAACCTTGATTTTGTAAAAGACAGGTTGTTTCCAGAGTCTCTGCTCAGAAGCCCATTCAACCATAGCATAGAATAGCTTAGAAAAATAGATTGAGGTCAAATGGTATAGTTTCTTTAATTCTATACAAAACAGTGTGGGCTTAATTCTGTTGATACCGTTAGTTAAAATAGTTTATTTCATGTATTTCCAGAAGATCAGCTGGGTAGAATTAAGTTCTGGGTAGACTAAAAGTAGTAAAATTGCACCAGTCAAATTAATTTTAGGTGCATAGCAGTTTGCATTTTAAATTTTACCAGAAAACAAATAGTTTTCAAAGAGAATTAGCCCATAGAAAGTGGATGGTATGGTCAAAGTCATATTGACATGGCATATAGTGGATAAAATACTTTTCCCAGTAGTTTCTTGCTGTGCACAAAATTGGCTTATGCTGTCAGAGGAATGGTGATTATACCCATTAGTGAAATATAAAAAATTCAGCTCAATTAAATTACTTATGCTATGTCTTTTTTTTTTCCTAGGAATATATTTTGACATTCAAGTACATCTTCATGAGCTAACAGAATTTGAAGCAGCTACAATTTACTCTGTTTTAATTGTGGTTAAATGATTATGTGATTCATCAATAAACAGATAGCTAAGATTCACAGTATATCTTAGTTTACAGAGAGATTATGACACCATGACATGCAGTAATGCAAGGAAAGGAGGAGGTTGAATGCAGATTTGTTATTTCACAAATGCTTCCATAACTTAAGGCTTAATTTGATGTTTCAGCTGAAAGCTGTTATCCTGGAAGAGTACAGAAAAATAAATTTGAAAACATAAATTGTAAAGAATATAACATTTCATCTCACCCAAGAGGTAGGAATTATTAACAGCCACTTGCAAGAGAAGACATGGACTGTGAATGTGAATGATTTTAAATTATTGCACTTTCCCCCAATTACAATGTATCTAATTGAATCCAAAGGGTTGATTACAATAACAGGTACTAAATCTTTATTAGTTTGTGAAATCTATTTTAGTGTATTTTCTTATTGTATAGTTCAGATTAATATTTATTGGCTTGCATGAAAATCTTGTGCCTGGTTTTGTAAATGTGGCATAGGGGTTCAAACAACTGTGATATTTACTTGTCTCTGATACTGTTGGGAAAACATGCGCACACTCATATATGCACAAAAATGTCATTAAAAAGTCTACAATTAAACTGGTAATTTGATATGCAATGCAAGTGTCTCTTTCCAAAATATTTGAGAAATAAATAAGAATTTAAGATTTATTTTTCACGTGTTACTCTCTTAGTTTCCTGGCTGTTGAAACAAACAACCATGCAACAGGTTAGCTGAAACAATGGGAATTTATTGGCTCCTGGTTCTGAGGCTAGGAGAAGTCCAAAATTGATGCATCAGCAAGGCAATGTTTTCTACAGGAAGACTGTGGTGCTCTGTGGCTGGTAGCCAGTGATCCTTGGGTCCTTGGCTTTTCTGTCGCATGGCAATGCAGTAGGTGGCAGCTTTTCCTTTCTCCTCCAGGTTCTGTTGACTTCTACTTTCTTCTGTGGCATTCTTTCTATGTTTGAAATCCATTCTGCTTATAGAGGACTCCAGTAATCTGCATTAAAGTCCCACCTGACTCTTAGTCACACTTTAACTAAGAATAACATCTTAAAAAGTCTTGTTTACAATGGGCCCACATCCACAGGAATGGATTTTCTGTGGTACATAATTCAACATACTACAGTTACCAAATCCAAGAAGATGAATAATGAGGTAGAAGTGTGAAATTCTAATTTTAACCCCACTCCTGTATTTGTTATTATATGCCTAATTTCTATCTTTAATAAACTTTTTAAAATTTCTAGAATAATTTTAGAGTTATAGAAAAGTTGTAGGGATAATTCAGAGAGTTCCCATATACTCCACACCCAGTCCCCTACTATTAAAATCATCTATTAGTGTGATATATTTGTCACAATAAATTAACCAATATTGATGCATTATAATGAGCTAAAGTCTATACTATATTTAGATTTCTTTAGTTATTATGTAATGTCCTTTTCTGTACCAGGATCCCATCCAGGATACACTACATTTAGTCTTTGTGTCTCTTTAGTCTCCTCCTGATTGGCGGTTTCTCAGACATTCCTCACTTTTGAAGATTTAGAGAATTTTAAAGAGTATTTGTGAAGTGTTTCATAAAATGTCCCTCCATTGGGATTGGTCTGATGTTTTCTTCCAAGTATACTGGGAATATGGGCTCTGGGAAGGAAGACCATAGAGGTCATTCTCAACACATCGTATCCTGGTACCTAGAATCAGCAGGAATTATCACTGTTGACTTAGCCTTAATCAACTGGATGATGTGGTACTTGTCAGGTTTCCCTTCTTTAAAGCTACTGTTTTTACCCCTTTCCATTCTGTAGAATTTGGAAGGAAGACAACATGAGCAGCCCAGACCTAAGTGGTGGGAAATTAGGCTCTACCTCCTTAGGGGTGGAGTAGCTAAATATATAATTTGGAATTTTTCCAAAGAGGAAATTTGTCTCTTTTCCTCTTATATTTATTTAGTGTTTTTTTTTAAATCAGTATGGACTCATGGATATTCATTTTATACTTTGTGTTATATTCCAATCCAATATTTATTTGTTTCATTGCTCAAATTGTTCATGCTTTAGCCTTTGAGAGCTCTTTCATGTTCACTGCTAGCATACACCCATTAACATTTTTTAACACCTTCTTTCTTACTGGCACTACAAGATGTTCCAGGTTCACCTTGTACATTTCCTACCCCAGTCTTAGAATCAGCCGTTTCTCCAAGAATTCCTCCAATATATTTTTCAATAACATATTTTACCATTCCTAATTTTGGCACCATATGGTATTATCCAATATAAAAACAAGGTTAGGCAGTGTTTTGGATGAAAGAAAAACATTAGAATAGGCAGTAACCTGGTTTCATATACATTTCTAAGGGATTTTCACTTACTTATTTAATTATTCACTCATTCTATGAGTTATGCATTGAAATCTTACTATGTGCCAGCTACTTGGGCAGACTCTGGCCACAATACAATGGATACAGATGATCTCGGCAACACAATTTATCCAATCTACTGTTTTTAATTCATAAATACATCAGACAATATGTGTTTATTAAGAGGAAGTTGGCCAACCTTAAGAATGGATGACATGTGTGCTTGCCTATGCAATATGATCTTAGCAACTCATAAAGGGCATTGAAGACAGACAAGAAGCAGCATGCTTGAGAAAGACTACCCACTGCTCACCTCCTCCCACTGACTTCTTGTTGGGAGTTCTAGATTCATCCTCAGTCCCTGGATCTTAAGTCTGCAGGGGTATTATCTGAATTTTCTGAAAATCAAGCATCTTAGCAAAACTGTACCACCTCCTTTATCCTTCTTCCCATTGCTCTTTGTATGCAGTGACTCACCTAGTTATTCAAGCAGTTTATCCCAATTACCTACATTCACAACTTCAGATCCAACAGTCTTTACCCATGATGGACTGTACTTACTCTTTGACGGATGTCTAATATTTATTCATCTTTCCCAAATAAGGCCACCTAGTAAAACAATTATATTTAAAATGAAGGACTCTGTAAAAGCAAATTCATATACTTGAATTTGATCTAAGAAAGGTCCCTGGGACTTGACCAGTTACTTTTCACTGCAGAGAAAATGAGTTATACATTGTCTTTGGAATACTACCTTTCTCTCCTTGTCATATTTCTCTCAAATCTGACCAGATACCTCTGAATAATTTCATTAAAGATCTTTTCAAAATTGTAACATGTCTTCATATATTTCTCCTTTAAAGTCAATTACGGGGGCCAGCTGTAGCTCAACTGATAGAGAGCCGGTTTACCATGTGGGAGGCCCCAGGTTCAGTTCCTGAGGCCTCCTTAAGCGGGCAGACCACCTTGAGAAGGCAAGCCGCCATGACAGGGCAAAGACGCCACGGGCAGGGCAAGCCACCCTCGAGCAGACAAGGCCGCTGCGCGATGAGCTGACTCGGTGGGTCGCTGCAACAGGGGGGGAGACAAGCAGACACAGAAGAACACAAAAATCAACACAGCAAGAACAAGCAGAAGGGGGGGGATATATAATTAAAAAAAATAATAAAGTCAATTTACATTTTTGTCTCCCCCAAATTGTAAGGAGCCACACAATAATTGTTTAAAAACTATTTTGGATTTGATTCCTACCTGGGAATCATATGCCTCAAATATTTTATAAGGGCTACAAAGAACTGGCACTTAGCTAGACCATATTAAAAACCATCTTTAGCCAACAGTTAAGGAGATAAAGTAGTTGCCTCTTAAACTCTTCTAATGTACCATGAAAGAAAATGAAGTATCCCAGGTACATAAGCAACTTCAGGTCTCCTGATACCTTCTTTAAGCATTAAGAGGTAGCAAGGTATTCTGAAATTCCCCAGAAGGAGAATTTCCATTTGATAAAATCCTGCCAGTTAGATAATGAATAGATTATCCTTTTCTGTATGAGACCCTGGCCCCTTGGAGAATACTAAAATGATTCTTGCATGCATGATGCTGTACACTGGTCGATTTCAGTTCTGCAGTTCAGGATATAGTTATCCACACATTTAAATTCTGCCACACTTTTTTTCTGAACACCACAAGTGGAGATGCTAAAAGATCTAAGATTTATTAATCACCTCATGAACTAAGAGCTTTTTAATATAATCCATTAAGTTGTTAACTTTTGGCAAAAAAAAATATCATGATTGTTTAAGACTGTAATATATTGTCATTGCCCTTGGGAATGCCTGCATTTCAATTATGTAAAACAAAAATAAAAGTGGTTCTTAAACTTTGTGTGTGGTTATGTGCACTACAAATCCTTTGAAAACTTAATTAGAGCTATGGAAAAACATTAATACAAACAAACATAAAATTTTGGCATATTTTTTATGATTTTATCACTTATGTAATGCAGGTTAAAAATTCCTGGTTTGAGGAAGGTTGGGCCTCCTCTTGAGCTGTGACCTCACACATTTCATTTGCTTCTTTAATGAAATAGGAATATAGGATATAGAGGATATTCTGTGTATCTTAACTTTTCCTGGAATAAGGCTGAAAATTAGATAACAAGAGATATATAATGTTTTCTTACCCTTTCAGTATCTTTGTAGTGGGCCATTTTTCCAAAGATGGACTGAATTTTCCTGGGGATGGCCGTGATAGGTAATCTTTCATTGAACTAACCCTCTTGCCAAAAACAAGACTAACATCTGTGCACTGTAAACAAAACAACTATTTGCAGCATCAAAGTTCAACCAATGTAGGAAGAGCATAAAGTTTACAATCCATGAAAAATAGGCGAGAAAACAAGGTGATTTCAACATCCACCCACTTGTTTCAACCCCATGGGGATATTATTCCAAAATTTAACTTGGTAGCTTAAGTAGAAATCAAAATTTATAGTGTGCTGATGAGATATGGATCAGAGTTCAGAGATACCATCTTCAAGAAGAAACAACCTCAAATCTGTGAAAAAACTCCCTTCAAGTAATTGTTTTATATCTAAGCTATGCATGTGTAGGAAGAACTTCAATAAACTCAGAGCAAACAGCAATTTGGGAAGCTAAAGAGCAAATTAGTTATTTTAGCAGTCACAAGTGCTGGGTAAAGTAGAGGTGGAATTATGTTGCCAACAAGGTGGAGCGGCCTTAGTGACTATCACAGGCTTTCAACAGAAACACCTGAAGGTCTGTGCCCTAAGATAAAGGGCAAAAATGAAAAAGACCAGATTAAATGGAGCCAAAGCATAATAACAAATCCCCTGCTATTCCATCTCATGCCACAATAAAAAAAAAAAATAAGCCTCCCTTGGAAATGATAATGTCACCCAGAGCCATTAAAATTTTAATCCCAAATTTCTGCAACTAAAGAAATTACATGGTTTGATCTCTCTCTCTCTCTCTCTCTCTCTCTCTCTCTCTCTATATATATATATATATATATATACACATACATACATACATATATACACCAAAGGACTAAATTGCAGCAGCAACAAGAGCAACAACATAAAATAGAAACTCACCCACAGGATATTCAGACAGTGGAGTTAATAGAAAGTTGCTTCAAAATAATTGAGATTAATATGTCCAGTGAAATGAGAGGAAAGATGTACAAAATATCTGAAAAGATGGTCAATTTTAGCAATTAATATAAAGGTATAAAATGAATCAAATTCACATTCTAAAAACTGAAAAATAAAATAAATTTCATTTAGGATTCATTGAAAAGGCTTAACATCAGCACCTGTAGAGCAGTAGACGGGATATATGAAATCCTAGAAGGATCTGTTGAAATTATACATATCAAAGCACTGAGAGATAAATGAATGACCAAAAAAGGAGCATAAAAGTCATATGAGTGATTATCCAAAGGTCTAAGATAGGTATAAGATAATTGGAGTAACGGAAGGAGAAAATTGATCAAATGTGGCTGATTTCAATTCTTGAGAAGTAATGGTGAAGCGATTATTGAAACTGCTGAAAGACATTAGAAGATAGAAGCATCTCAGGAAACTCACTCAGGATCAGTATGAAGAAAACCATATCTATGCATGCAAAAATTATCCTGATATCCTCCAGAGAAAAAGGCAAATCATCTTCAGAGTAGCAACAATAAGGTAATGGCTGACTTTTTGATTGAACCCATGGAGGCCTGAAGGCTATGGAATAACATCTTTCAGGTAATGAAAGGGCATAGAGGTATTCTTTTATCACTGAAATACTATACTCAGTGAAAAATTTCTGTCAAAAATGAAGGTGAAATGAAGACATTTAAGATTAGCTAAAGGGGCTGGCTGGATAGCCCAGTTGATAAGGGCTCCAGTATACCACATGGGAGGCCCCAGGTTTGGTTCCCAGGGACCTCTCCGAGCAGGCAGACGGCCTTAAGAAAGGCAAGCCACCGTGGGTGGGGCAAAGCCGCCATGGGCAAGGCAAAAAGCCGCCACGGGCAGGGCGGAGCCGCCATGGGCATGGCAAAGTCACCCGTGAAACACAGAAGCCGAGCAGCCCGCAAAACATGGGGCAGAGCCGCCTGTGAAATGGAATGGAGCCACCCACGAACGGAGCAAGCCATCTGCGTGGAGGGCCGACTCGGTGCGTCGCCCCAAAGATGGGGGGAGACAAGAAGCAGACATAGAAAAACAGAAGAAGAATGGACACACAGCAAGAGCAAGCAGAAAGGGGGGGGGCATATGTAAAAAAAAAAAAAGATTAGCTAAAGGATAACAAAAACTAAAAAAAGTCTTATGTATTAAAAGAAAATCTCTACGAGAAGAAATGAATAATACCCAAAAGAGTAAATATACAGATAAATGTAAAATATTATTGATTGTTTAAAACAATAGGAAGAATAATGAATTAAAAGAATTTACATATGGAGGAGTAAAATATATGGTAAAAATAGAAGGAGGGATAAATGGGATTACACTATTGTAAACTTTTTGCATTATTTGAGAAATGGGAAAAGTAATCACTTAAAATAGACTATAATAGGTCCAATATCTAGAACAACTAGAAGAATAATATAAAAACATATAAATAAAGAGCAATCAACCATCACCACAACAAAAAAATGGAATACAAAATACCTTCACAGAATGAAGGAGAGAAGAAATAAGGTGATAAAAGAACATACAGGACAAATAACAGGATGATAGGCTTAAATAGTATATACCTATGATAAAGATGTAAATATTTAAATATTACAATTCAAAGACAATTATTTTTTGATGGACTTAGTTTGTCTGTGCTGCTACCATATGTACCACATGGTGGGTGGAATGAACAGTGGGAATTTATTCTCTCAGTTTCAGAGGCTAGAATGCTGGCTTCCTCCTGGTGTCAGTACCATGCTAGTGCTGTGACTTTCCACAAACCTTGGGCTTCCTTGCCTGGCATCTATGCCTCACATCCTGTAGTAATAGCCTCTCCTTTCTTGCTTCCGTGACTTCTCAGCTGTATTTACAAGGCCTCCCATAATCCAGGTTCAAGTTCACCATCATTCAGTTGGGCCAAACTTGACTAATAGTGATTTCTTCAATGGTCCTATTTATGGTGGGTTTACACTCAGGAAAACAGATTAAAATTTAAAAATGTTTCTTTTTCTGGGGGTATATAATTCAATCTCACACATTTCATTTACATAAATCAACTATATATTGATTTATGTATAAAAAGTTAATATGTTAAAAGTGTCACACTATACTTTTAAAAAATCGATTCCCTTGAGGTAAAATTGGCATTCAATAAAGTGTGGGCATTTTAAACGTGCCTCTTGATGGGTTTAGAACAGTGTATACAACTGTGAATAAAATAAAAATGTGGAACATTTCTATTATTCCACAAATTCTCACCTGCCATCCTACCACTTCATAGTAAATTTCCCAAACCCCAGTCACAAGCAACCACTGATCCATCTTTTATTGTTTTTGTCGTTCTTACCATAGTTTTGCCCTTTCATGCATTTCATATAGTTGGAATGATACGCTGTGAATTCTTTTGTGTCTGGCTTCTTTTGCTCAGCAGAAGATTTTTTACTATTTATGCATGTTGTTGTCTAAATCATTACTTCATTCTTTTTATTATGGAGTGAATATTGGTGTTTCATTGAGTTTGGGACTCATGACTAAAGCTCATGTGAATATTCATGTACAAGTCTCTGTTGTGCATCGGTTTTCATTTTTCTTGGGCAAGTGGAATTCCTGGTCATAATTCAATGAATAATTTATTGAAAGAGACTTCCAAAATTTTATGCAAGGTTGGTATATCAATTTTTAAACTTTTAACAGTAATAAATGAATGCTCTAGTTGTTCCATATCCTTGTCAGCATTTGTACTTGTCTGTCTTTCATTTAGGCACTATAATGTGTGAAGTGATACCTCATTGTGGTTTTCATTTGCATTTTCCTGATGACTAATAATGTGCCTGTTTAATGTGTTTATTGACAATGTACGTATCTTCTTTTGTGGTGTGTCTATTCAAATCATTGTCCCATTTTAAACTGATATCTGTTTATTGAAATGTGAGTTATTTATGTATGTTCTTTACGAATGTTCCAGATAAAATCTCTATTCAGATATATGTTTGAATGCTTTCTCCAAGAATATGTCTTGCTTTTACAGTTTCATAATAGAAGAAAGTGCATACATTTTTAATTTTGATGAAATCTTATCATGTTTTTTAATTTTATATTTCGTGATTTGGGGGTCTAAGAAATTTCTGCCTAACTAAAGACTAAGAAATTTCTCCAGTGTTTTCTTATAGAAGTTAGATAGATTTAGCTTTAACATAGGTTCTATGGAATGCTTATTTTGGGGCACAGAGGAAGTGAGAGATGCGGTTCATTTTTTTTTTCTGTATATAAATCTCCAGTTATCCCAGTAACATTGTTGACAAGACTATCTTTTTTCCAAAAAAAAAACTACATTGCTACCTTCATCAAAAAAGCAATAGACCATACATGTGTGGGCTTATTTCTGGACTCTATGATGTTCCATTTATCTACACGTCCCTTTGCCTATAACATTGTCTTGATTACTGCAAATTTATGGTGGTCTAGTCCCCAATTTTTCTTTTCACCAAAAATATTTGGGAGAGTCTAGGTCTGAAGTAGTTACAGATGGTGTTTAAAATCTGCATATAAATTTCTACAACAACAAAAACACTTGCTCAAATTTTAAGTGGGCTACCTTGAATTTATAAATTGATAAAGGGGGAAATTATGTAGTCAATATCAAGTCTTCCAATACATGGACATGGTACATCTTTCTACTTATTTTAGGTCTTAGTTAATTTCTTTCAAAAATGACTGTTGGGGCATTAATAATATCCCCCACAAATGTCGTGCTCAAGTTCCAATCACCAGTCCTGTGGGTGGTTTGCTTTTAAATTTTCAGTGTAGTTTTATGTAACATCAATTTATTTTAGAATGCAAAGGGTTGGATCTTGCTTTTTAATCCAGTTTCACAATCTCTCCTATTCAATTGTAGTCGTTAGGATGTAATGAACTATGTGGTTGGGTTTAAATCTATTTTCATACAGTTGTGTTTTATTTGCCCCACATTATTTTTCACGTCCTTTTTCTAGATTTCCTTGGGATAAATTTAGGTTTAAATATTCCATTTCATCTCCACAGTCAGTTGATGCACAATGAAAAAACCTTACATCAGTGACTTCTATTTCTTCCTTTATGTATAGGAATTTGTCATATATTTTACTTATGCATATGTTAAAAATCCTCTAATACATTTTTATCATTTTTACTTTAAATAGTAAAATAGCTTCTAAATTAATTAAAATGAAGAAAAACTATATATTTACCATTTCAAGAGCTCCTAATTCCTTTGTGAAAATCCAAGCATCCATCTGGCATCAGTTGCACTTCCCTGAAGTATCCCCTTTAGTATTCGCCAATCACAAATTCTATCCCCTTTTGTTTTCTCAAAATTTTTTTGTATTTCATCTTCCTTTGGAATGACATTTTCACTGGACATAGAATTACAGCTTAAGATTGTTTTCAACTTTTTAAAATGGTATTATGACACCTTCTGTCTTAACATCTTCTGATGAGCCTTCTGTAGTCATTCTTATGTTTTTCCCTATGTATGCAATGTTCCTTCCCTCACAGCCCTCTTACCCTACTCTCTGATGGCTGCTTTGAAGACTTTTTTCTTGATCACTGGTTTTCAGGAATTTGATATGTATATGTCTTGGTGTGTGCCTGTGTGTGCGTGCACACAACACACATGTGCATGCAGTTATCCTGTCTGTAGTTCTTGGAGCTTCTTTTATCTGTTGGTTTTATTTCTATCAATTTTATACTATTTTTGGCTATTTTTTCAAATATCCTTCTGCCCCAACCCTATCTGGGATTACAATTTTACTTCTGTTAGATATTTAAATATCATCTCAAAGGTTACTGAGGCTCAGTTAAACTTTTTTCCCACTTTTTCCTGCTGTGCATCCTTTCCTCTAGTAGCTATTGCTATGTCTTCATGTTCACTGATCATTTCCTCTGCCATGTAAATAATTTGCTGTTAATTCCACTCAGTGAAATTTTCATTTTAAATGTTGTGTTCATCATCTCTAGAAGTTTCATCTTTTTCCTTGTTTTTATAACATACTTTCCAGTCCCCATAATATTCATGTTTTCTCCGAATATATGAACATCATTATAATAATTTTTAAAGTAATTGTTTGTAGTTCTTAATGTTTTTCATTGGGCACCAAATTTTAAGAACACTAATTCAAATTCTTTATGCCCAAGCAACTCATATTTTTAATGCCCTAATTTTTGTGTTTGAAATTCCTTTCATCTTGTTCTTAATAATGTGAAAGTAGGAATTATGAAAAGTTTTTGTTTATAGGGAAATAAAATAACATGATCCCCTTATAAAATTACCTTTTCTTTGTTTTTTTATACCAAAAAATCATAAATTATATTTTCCCTTCATAAGAAAGTTTTAGTGAACATAATTGAACATCAGAATTACCAAGGGAAAATAATAAAATTCAGTTTCTCCCACTTTTCACAGATAATTCTAATTTTGTAAGTCTGAAATTCTGCCTGGGAATCTATCTTTATAAAAATCCTTCAAGAGATTATGGTTTACCCTATATATATAATATTTTAATTGCTTAGTGATTTTGATTTTAAAAACAATATTTATATTTTCTTAACACTTTGTGCAATATATCAACTCTAGAATTTGTAAGTAGCTTAATCCAAGCAAGACCTCTAAGATGCAGACTTAAATTCAACAAGCAAATACCTGTATTATATTTCTGAATTGAGATATGTTGAGGAAAGACAATTATGTGGTTTGATACCCATACACATTGACTCATCAAGTAAAAATATTTTAATTGACTATGTTTGTCTCAGTTTGCCACAGATACTATGATGAATACCCCACAATAGTTGTTGTGATAACCAACAATTTTTTGGCTCATGGTTTTGAGGCTGAAAGTCCAAAATCAAGATATCAGCAAGGCTCGCTTCTCTTGGGGTCGGCAGCGTTCTGGTGGGGCTGCTGGCATCCTCGGGGTTCCTTGGCTCATATCTCTGTCTCCCCTCACATGGCGATGTCTGCTCCTTTCTGGATTCTTCACTTGTGGATATTCTTTATGAGGGCTCAGTAATATGGATTAAGGCTCACAGTTGGCCACACTTTGAGCAAAAATAATGTCTTCCAAAGGTCCAGTTTATAAATGTGCTCACACCCACTGGGATGAGATTAAGAACATGGTTTTTCCTGGGGTACATAACTCAATCTACCACCATGCTGTTATCAGGTATTTAAAAGGCTGACAGCATTCATCTGGGAAAGAAATACTGGACATTGCCATGGGGGTGGTTTTGAGTGTTAACAACTTAAAACCTAGCACTGTAAAATGGTAATGTGTACGCATACAAGGTATGCTCCAAGCATTTTAGTGAATAAAGCATAGCCGAAATGCGCCTGCCTCTCTGAAATAAGAATATAAAGGAGCCAACTCATGAGACTAGCTTATAAAACACATTCCTGCATTCTGGCTCTCCTTAAAGTTTCTCCAGGTAAGGCATCTGCATTTGTTCAGAACCTGAAAGTGAGGGCTGGTGAACCACTGTTGCACTTGCTGAGATTAGAAGACTATTGGGAAAAAAAAAAGAAGACTATTGGATAGATGTGCACAGAGGTTTCGGAATCTGTATCGGTGGTTTTCAAATCAATGGATATTTTATTTTATTTTTTATTTTTTTAATTAATTATTTATTTATTTTTTATATATCTATATACATTTTTAGGATACATTGATTACACAAATGTTACACAGAGATTCCAGGAGTACCCATATGCCACCCCCCCACCCCTCCCACAACCCCCCACATGCACATCCCTAAGTGTGGCATAACGCCTCTGATAGTTACACACATTTTGGGGCTTTGCCATCA
>PVKH010012329.1:0-17336 GCA_004027955.1 Chaetophractus vellerosus | reverse complement strand
TCTGGAAAAAAATAGCTTTATGAGTCTGCTTCGAGAGCATCCAAAAGATTAGGAAATCACAGAACATCAGAAGCCAGTTGGAGGAATCTGTGCATGAGGCGAGCATGAGACCCTGAGCCAGCTGGAGCCATGACCAGACATCCAGCAGAATTCCATCTGGACTCGGCACGGAAACTTCCCTTGCTGCCTGTGCAGCCTGGTGTGTTCCCTGGCTTCGACCTAGCCCAGTTCTCTGGCCCTCTTTTCTCTGCTCTGACTGACAGCCTGTTCCACATTTGACCTGCTCTGTGTTCTGGCTCTGACTTCTGGATGTGACCCTGTTGCTATGACGACAGTCATTGGTTTTGACTCAGCCAGATTCCTGGTCACAGCTTCTGCACTCACAGACACCTGGGTGCTCAGTTCCTAGCTTTGGATTCATTAGCAACCATATTTGTACATTTGCTTCAGGACTTTAATTTCAGCCATAACCTCCTTAGTTTTATCCATTAGAATCTGCAGTCTAGGCCCAAGGTCCCCAAGATGGGCCTCAAGGAGAAATCCTCAGCTGATTACTTGATGCTATTTGGGTCCTAGCCATGTCCCTCTTTAGTGGATGGCTTTGGGACAGCACTTCATTACTCATCCTTAGTGGGGACTATTTCCCTACCCTAATCTAATAACTCTTGAAGCCATAAGTAAATCAATCCTGCCAGCATGCATTTACTCTTCCATGAATGGTACGAGTATTAGTTTAAATGAATATATGCCAATAATTCAATTTCAACTTATATTGAGCATGTACAATGAGAAAGCACCTGCAGAAGATATAAGATCATCACATAAATAGTAATCTGAGGATGCCATGTGTCCTGGAAGTATAACAACAACAACAACAACAACAACAACAATAATAACAGGGAAAAGGGAGTTCATTAGTGGCAGACATGATTTATGTTGGGGTCATCAAGAAAGTCTTCCTTGGAGAGATGAAATTTGATAAGTGTCTTAATGAAGTAGCTGGATGTGAGCAGAAAGTCAGGGCAAAGTCAGAAAGTGGACCTAACAGGATGAGAGAACAATAATGAAAAATGAGGAATTGGTATAACAGATCATCATCAAGAAAACAGTTAACTTTCTATTTTGGAAAAAGGGTATTGTTGGTTCGGGAAAATAATAGGAGAAAAAATTTAAAGGTTAGCTGGTGTTCTCCACTGAGGGTTTCAAAGCTTGGGTGAGAAGGCTACATTTAATTAGGAGAGGACCGGCAAGGCATCATAAATTTTACCTATGCCAAAGGAAGATTAAAAAATTATATTTTTGGTGGAAAGAGGCTGGAGGTGGGTTAGCAGAGATAAGAGGAAGCTTTAGTAATATTCCAGGTAAGAGGGCAAAATTGTTCAACCGGAAGTAGGAGAGGCAAGAATACAGAAGAAACCGTGGCTAGGAGATGTTGCATAGTGTGGACATATATTAGGCCGAGGAGCTTATAAGTATGCCTGCCTCTCTAAACATATTATTTTCCATGGGGAATATAGGTCACAGTTTAAAGCGGGGCTTAAACCATGTTACTTCTTTGGTAGAAAGTAAACTTCAGCCATGAATTGTTTTTAGGAGGCATAATGCTGGGTAGCAGAGGGTTTCCCAAACCTGATGATGTATCAGAATCACTTGAGCAACTTGTTAATTCTTATTCAGATTCAGTAGGTATTAGGTAAATTGTTTGAGTCTTTATTTTGAGAAAAGCCAGCAGCTATTTGGGAAAGGATCTAGAAACTGCTGATCTTGGAACAAGAATGTCTGTGTTCAACCTCCAGCCTTTCTTGCAGTCATAACACTTCTAATAATGCTCTTTGACCTAATGGCATTGCTATAAGTTATTTTGATGGCAACTCAATAAAATGAATTTCTTATTTGTTCTTATCCCAAAAGAGATAAAATTACATCGACTGTATACAGGATAATTATGTATGTATGCAGACAAATTATTCAGAAGAGAATTTCAATAAAATAAACCTTGAACATGTTTGGAAACACTGTTGTCATTTTTAAAATGGAAGGTGCTGCTAGCCATTTAGATTATATCATATTTTTTACATAGCTAAGGGCCTAGTGAACTTATCCCACAGTGGTCTGCTTGGATGGATTCAGTGTTTCCTGATAGTAGCATTATAATCAAAAGTCTGTGGTTCTTTTTTTATCTTGCTCCAAGCTCCATGGTGCTCAGCCAAGCAAGAAGCTCCAATTGCCTTCAAAGATGGCTCTTCACTTGAATGAGCACTGTGGGGTGTGGAGTAAGAGGAGACTCTGGCCTATGCAAGAAGCTTTAACATATGCCTCATTTTAGATCAGGCTCTATCTAAACACTCAGGATTCTATGAAATCTTCAAGGCATGGGTACATCTCTAATTCAAAATGGGAAATTATGAATTACAGAGTACACCAGATAAAACTTATATTTGAAAGAGACTCAGAATATGAAGATAGTTTTAAGTATTGATTAATTTTCATGTTTGGATTTCTCTTGCATCTAGTTAAGTTTGCAGGAGCTATGGTAGTAATTTATAGGCCAGTGGCATCCAAGTGTATGAATTGCATATACACATCTATTTATTCTCTGCATAGTAATTTACAGTGTTTTAGAATATAGGCTACTTTGCTACATTAGTAATGATACTTGTATCACTATGAAAATGTTCCTCTTTATTTCTCAAATCTCTTTTTGTCACTGACTACCAAAGATTATAATAAATGTTCTGTTCCCCAAGCCTTTCTTAGACAGTCCTAATTCAGAAAAACTTTTCTCTCACATTGTCAGGTTTTGCCCAGGTTTTCTTATCTGATGTTTTGAAGTATCCTACTGTCTTCAGAGTTACAGAATAATAATAATTTTTAAAGTTTGGTTTTTTGTTTGTTTATTTGTTTGTTTGTTTGTTTTTGTGCCGGGGATTGAACCTGGAACCTCATATATGGGAGCTGGTGCTCAACCACTGAGCCACATTGGCTTCCCTGAGTTGGTTTATTCATTTGTTTTGCATGTTGTTTGTTTTTGTTTTCTCAGGAGGCTCAGGGAACAGAACCTAGGACCTGCCACGTGGGAGGCAGGCATGCAACCGCTTGAGCCACAGCTGCTCCCCAAAAGCTTTTGTTTTGGTTTTGTTTTGCTTTGCTTTGGATAAATATACGCTTTCATTTTAAATATCCCAGGCCATCAATTAATCTTCTATGTAATGTAAATGAGAACTTTACCCTCCAAACTAGGAAGTGCCATAAGGCAATGTCATTAGAAATTGTACAATTTACTTATATTTTCCTTTACCTTTGTCAGAGGAGAGAGACACCTATTACCCCTTCCAGGACAGGGATCTCACAGAGGGCAGGAAAGAGCATAACAATGCCTGCCACCAGGAACAGCAGTTCTGGAGTCCCAACCCACTCTGTGATTTGCAGGTGTCAGTGTTACCAACAAAATTTCAATTCAAACTGGCACTGGATGGAACAATGTTTACTCACACAGAGAAGAGACAAAGCAAAGTGAGCTTAACTAGAGGGCATGAGTCCCTTCTGGCAAGCGGATTTCAATCTGCAGCCTAACCTGGGAGATGACACTTCTGTGTCCTAGTGGGAGGACCTGCTCCCCTACCCACCAGGAACAGTTATGGCAGAGGGTGTGAGCTAGATTCCATAAAATTCACATACTTGAGCCAAGCAGTCTCCAGCGAACATTTACATATTATCTGGGCTAAAGAGGAAGGTTGGTAACCCAGTATCTGCTAGTGCGGGGGTTCTTAAAAATCATCTTATTGTCTTTATTTTCTCTGACCTCTAGCTGAAATCTAACATTTCTTTGACTTATGAATGTATGCAATAAATTACAGTAGTATTCATTTCATATCATATTACAGTTATTATATATATCGAAAAATCACTTACACTCATTCATTCTTTGAAATTACTGTAGTTGTTAGACCCAATGCTAGTTGAGTATCATAAAACTATCTGCCACTACATTGAGAAGGGGTCTGTGTTTTCATGATTAGCAAAGGGGTCCGTGCAACAAAAAAGGTTAAGAACCCCTGTGTGGGAAGTGGATGTGGCTCAAGCGATTGGGCTCCCGCCTGCCACATGGGAGGTCTGTGGTTCGGTTCCCGGTGCCTCCTAAAGAAGACAGCAAGCTGACGCAGCAGGATGACACAACAAAACACACCAGAACAAAACATAATGAGAGACAAAACAAAGCAGGGAGCAGAGGTTCCCATTGCCTTCTAACGAGGACGAGTAGAACAGAGAGCTGGCATGATGGGCAGGCACGGCGAACTGACGTGACAAGATGACGCAACAAGAGACACAAGAGGAGAACATGATGAGAGACACAGCAAAGCAGGGAACAGAGGTGCCTTATGTGATTGCTTGCCTCCCTCCCACATCAGAGGTCCCGGGTTCAATTCCCTGTACCTCCTAAAGAAACAAAAGAGGACAAACAGACAACAAGGGGGTGGGGAGAGATAAATAAATCTAAAAAAAAAAAGAAACAAACACCACCCTGTGCTAGGGGATGTGTTTAATGTCAGGGGCCCCAAGGAGGGAGTCAGTGCACTTTCATCATCCTAACCCAGGAGCCAGGCTAACACATCTGGTTCTGGGCACGGGGTTTATTTGTGGTTTGCTGGGAAAGGCAGACTGTGCTCAGACTGTCCCTACTATGACCTTCCTTCATATCATTTAGGCTATGGTGTTAAGATTTTCCCATAGATACTAGTTTGTCAAAACGCTATCAGGGAAAGAGCTGAAGAAAATAGAAGCATGATATTGAATTGTGTCATTTAACATTAAATGACTAAGATTAATTCTATTCTTTAAGACCATGAGTAAATTCTTGATATTCCATGATTATAGGAAATAATATAGCCAATTGAAATCTAGGATACACGTTTCTCAATTAAAAGTTGATTTTATGGGATTTATTGCATATTGGGTGCAGAGTTTCTGTTTGGGGTGATGAAAAAGTTTTGGTAATAGTTGGTGGTCAATGGTTGCAAAACATTGTGAATGTAACTAATTCCACTAATTATATACTTAAAATGAGTAAAATGAGAAATTTTAAGGTATACTTATCACAATAAAAAGGTGGAAAAATATATAAAACATTAATTGTAGGCCCTTGCCCCTAATTCTCTCTCCCAAAGACTTCCTTATTACTTCACACACAACACACCATGTATCAAAACTAAATTATTTACACTTAACTTTCTTTGTCTTCCCTCACTTGCTCTTGAGTGATATTGAGCTGGAGAGGAACAAACAAGAGCCCTGTAGCGATTCCTTCCATCACCCATTGATGCATTGTCTGCCCATCCATCCTTTCCCACTCTTCTCCTCAAACATGTATGAGAAATGCTAAGGCTAGTCGCTATGCTGGATACCGAGTATGCAATATCTCGGACAATTCATCTAAGCCAGAGTAATTGTTTGGTTCTTTGATTTTTACGTCTAAGTTTCCACATTGCATTGAATCATTTTTTACTAGTTCATCTTTTTATAGACCTGATCTTTTCTCTCAGAGCTGATAGGTACATTGAAGCAGTCAAAGTTTCTGGAGGCTTCACTATCCCACCCCTCAACAATTACAGGAGCACTCAAGTACACAAGCACACAGTAATGTTCCAGCATGTCACAGCATTAACCTGTTATGTGAAAACGAACCTTAGCTATTTCCCTGGGAGTATTTTACTTTGAGTGATTATACCCTAAGGAGTATGTGTTTTAGTTTCCTTTGAAATTAAAGTGCTATGATATTATAACTCCAGAACTATAAAGTTGTAAGTGTACATGGACCAGAAAATGCACTTTATTGTATGTTCACCTTTCTCCCTTTAAAATAGTGGATTTGGAAGTTAGTCCTGTAACTCCACTCCCCTATAGGTAGGCTTTGCCTTTTCAATTCAGGTGCTACACCGCCCTTAAATTTATTTGCTTTGTGATGAACCTAATTGTATCTGCCTGTGGATAAAGGTGTAAGCTAGTTTTACTGATTTATTTTCAGCTTTTTCATTTGAATTAGCAAAAATTATGGTCCTCTGGTTGGTTCAACCATGATTTCATGGTCTAACCCAGATAAACAGGGGCAAATCTCAGGGGAACTCTCAGTGGTAAAACAATTTTAATTAGTAAATGATCCTGAAGCTGCACATTCAAAACACACTGTTAATCAGAAAACAGTACTGGTGCCATCAGTCAGAGTTCTCATTCAAAGTCTGTGAAACGGCAGGAAGTTTTGGGGAAGAGCAAGTGAGGGGTAGTGAGAAGTGTCACTCAATGTGTTGGTTCTGGAAGTAAAGATCCAAGTGAAGGACAATCATTCTCCTGGCATGAGAACTCATATCAAGGTGTCAGGTTTCAGAGTTATCTCTATTCTGCAGTTCCAGCCAAGAAAAGGGAAATGCTCAGTCGAGTTTCTACAAGTAATACAATTCTTGTTCTTGAAATTCTAAGTCATTAAAAGAAATAGGAAATAGTGATAATTATGGCTGTATCTAAACCAGCATGTTACCAAATCATAATCCTCAAAAACTTGTAACGATTCATACCTGGGTATGAATTTTCACCATTTTGTTTGCGAATACTAAAATGTTAAATTTTGAATTGTTTTTTACTGATGTCCTCACCTCTATTTTCAAGGACTATTTTCTTTTAATACTCTTTATGAATTACATTTTAGACTCCAAATTATTCATTATAAACTACTAATAATATATTATGAATAATGAATTACTATATGAATTTTTCAGAAAGTGTCACTAAAATATTTATATTCTACAAACCTAAAATGACTGCTCCAATTAGAAATTGAAAATTAAAGAAAAATCTCACAATCAAAAATAGAATTTCATGCTTCAAAGAACATGTGATTACAAATATGATAAAGGGGCATTTTGAATTCAGATATATAATTAGGGTGATCATTATAATCACTTGGATAAGTCAGTCAGCAATATTTGAACATGCTTCTTCTTTCTTGTTCTCAGGTCATCTTATCTAAACTAGTCTCATTACTCTTTCGATAGAGTGATTACTTATAAGGCCAACAATGACAAAAAACAAAACTCAAGGTAGAAACGGACAAAGAAATTAAGACTCCAACTCTGTAACTGCAGGTTGTCAGGACTTCTCCAGGTGGACGAGAGTTGGTGTTGAAAGCGTTTAAGATAAAATAAATGGTCCGGCATTTACAAGGAACCCTTCCAAAGGCTGCAAGGTCCTAGATAAAAATAAACTAAAACAAACACGCACAGTCAACTCACCTGTGGCAAAAGTCAGATCATATTTTTAATGATTCAAAGGGTAGAGTTAAGTTTGAGGACAGGAGAGGAAGGAGGCTAAGATAGGGAAGGCGTGCAGGTAGGGGAAGCAGAAGGAATGGGAAAGAAATTACAAAAAAAGACTCTCTGGGAAAATGCAGCAGGATAAATGTGCTTCAGAATTGGAGAAGAAATTCAAACCTGCCAAAGAATAAGCAAACACCCTTTTCTCTGCTGCTTCTGCCAAGCACGCAAAATGTAGACCCTAAATGGAAGGATAAACCACTTTAAACTGCATCTGATTTCAAATGTTCCGAGGCCTGTTTTAAACATACTTATTTTTCCGTAAGTCATTCTGACGTGGAACGTTGATCCCTCTCAAGGGTGTGAAACTTAGAGGACTTAATATTGAATCTGACGGTGTTAGACGTCTTTTTGGATGATAGGCACATGCACAAAATATTCCTTTGAGAAGGAAATTCTTTAATTCAGTCAATACTTATTGAGCACTGTTCTACGTTTAGGGATATATTTGAAAGTAAAGTAAACATGACCCTGTCTTTACGGTGACTTTAAAATAGCGAGGAAGACTATTCAATTTATCACTGCCTTGGCTATTTTCTATATTTTTGTTATTCTGTATTTTTGTCACTTTTCCCATCATTTATGGTACTTTAGTTGTTGTTATCATTATTATTTGTTTTGTTTCCAAATGGAGAAAGAAAATAACAACAAGCAAGGATTTTGATCCTGACCATACCACTTCCAAAATATGATCTGGGGCAAGTTGGTTACTGGAACTCTTCGAGGCTGTTTTCTCCTTCTTAAGTCAGAGTTTGTTGAATATGATTATAAGTAGTCTGTAGATGCTCAGAATATTAGCTCCATTCCTGTCCTCCCCTTGGCTATCAACATGGTATTTTATCAGATCTGAAAGCTATAGATTACAAGGTACACCATTATTTTAGATACCATTAAAAAGGAATGCCAACAATGGAATTACAGCAAAATACTTTCTTAGCACGCTGATTATATGATGTACCCTAAATCTAGGAAATGTACATGCTTTTAAGAAAACACTGTGAAAAAATAAATGGGTGTTTAAATTGTGTTCATGAGACATAATGTTTTTGTGTTTTAAATTTGAAGATAGCTCATGTTAATGGTATAGGAGAAAAGATAAAATTAATTAAAAATGTAGACATGTATGTATGTAATGAGGAAAGACATGGAAATAAAAATTAAATTAACCAATAAATGGTCATTACAAAGCAATAACTATTACTTATTCTAGAATTGAAGCAATAATCTGGAACATATTAATAAATAATCTTTAGAAACTAAAGGTACCTCTTAAGCTAATTTGCTAGCAAATTAAATACAACTCAGAGTAATAGTGTTTCTTGTCATTGCATTCATTATTTTGTTCTGTGAGAAAAGTTTTCATCCTAAATATATTGGGTGTTCTTAGCATCATTTAACCAAATTACCCAATGGTGTTTCCCAAAACAAATGTGATTTTAAAAACGAATATGAGAAAGCTCTAACAACTCAACTGCAACAATGCAAATAATCAAAATGTAGTAAAGGCAGATTTTCCTAATAGGTATCTTTAATGTGGAGGCACAGGAATACTAAGCATTTGGCTTACATTAAACATCCCTGTAAGTGCTTGATGCTTTACACATATAAATATGCCCAGGGGCTTGGGATGCCTCACCATGCACCACTGGCAAGAGGGGATAGTGAAGCACATATTTCCAAAAATACTTGGAAGATAATTCACACATGCACATAGTACACATACACACCATCCAGATCCACTGGATCCCAAATAACTACTTCAATACTGGAGTTTAAATTGATATAAAATGCTGCCTAGAGAGTGACAATTTTGCTTTAAAGTCACATTTGGAGTCAGAAAGAGTGTAGTTTTTAATCTGGTAAAAGTCATCCTTGTGAGGTGATCTGGGCCACCAAGGGACTTCTGGCTTGCCAGTCTCTTTCTTGTCTTCCCAATTGGTATCCTTCCTGAGCTGCTCGAGATCACAGCAATGTGAGAGCCCTGTATGATCAGGGACTTTATGTGCAGGTGGCCAGATGCCAGGTGCCTTCAGCCCTTCATCTAGAAACAACAGATGCTGGAGTGACTTGTGACTCGGGGAGAGCTGTTTATAGTAGGAGAAGCTAAAGGAGAGCTCACTGGAAGCTAAAAGGATGCACACAAATGAGCTGACACTTCCATCACTTGTTTGGAGCTGGAGGAGAAACTCATGTAATTGGCATTCATGTTTTAGACTCACTGATCTTTATATACTTTATTCTGGGTCCTGAGACACCCAAACAAATTCTAAAGCAGATTGCTTCGTGGCTCAAACAAGCAAGTGTAATTAAACTGCACATGGGACTATGCTTGAGGAAACTTGCTAATATTGTTTTCTTTGTCTCCTTCCTGGTTTGGCTTGCTCTTCTAGGGGAAGAGGTAGTTCTGCTCTAGACTCTTCTTTAAATGTTCAGATGTTCTTATTTCCTTTTGGAGATTAAAAAAAGCAAGAGCAACTGTCTTGGAATTCACCAGGTAAATGGCCAAATCTGTCATTGGTTTTCCTGCATTGGTATAAAGGGAGATCAACAGTGTACCTAGCCATCATAAAAATTTTCAGACTGTAGGATTTTCGATATATTGCTCTGCTTTTGTCAGGTTATTCTCCTGCGAGTGTAAAGCACTTTTACAGAAGTATTAACTCATAGGGGCTGACCTGACAAGGGACCAGGAGGTGGAGCTTTTAGAAATGCTTCCCTCCCCTGTGCTCTTAAGCAATGGATGCAGCATGTCTAGGAGTCACCTTCACTGTAGGAGAATGTCATGTGTTAAAGAAAGAAAAAGAAATCATTAACTATTGGAGGAAAACACTGTAGCATTTTTTTCCTTTGAGAGAACAAAGTACCTAACCAAATTTGTACTTCAAAGAATAGCCTCAAATAAAGAGGGAACTTTTCTAAGTGGAATGTAATTTCAGGGACCTCTGATGGTACCTAACTCTATTGAATATGGAGATTTCAACCCTCCTCTGTTAATTAACTCAATTCACTAACATTGGTATGGACAAGGCTTCTCGGGGCTAAGCTTTCCTATTGCATTTTGAAAGCAGTAGGTCAGTGGGGCTTCCACCAGGATGCTTGCCTGCACGGCTGGTTTTGTTCCGTAACAGGCTGCGCCAAGTAAATGGCCTGCTGACAAGAATTTTGCTTTGGTTTTTGGTTTTGTTTTGTTTTTTTTCCCCCCTTTTAAAAGCGTTCATTTGTTTTGCCAACATGCCTGCTTTTCTGGCACACCTGCTTTCCTCCTTAGATAGTGTTAGTTCTTTCAGAATCAATTGCGAGCAGCTTGCAACCAAATGCCTGATTAAAAAGTTAGCAGACCTTGAGTGCAATTACTTCAGCTCTAGAGCACTCAGGCATTAAACCCTGTGTTAATTGTTTCCCATTTCTGTAACGATTCTTATAATAAGATAAAAACAGAAGAGATTATTTCTTGTAGTTAAACCAGCAGAAAATAAAGACATTCACTTGGATTAATAATTTCAATATGAAATTAAACACAATTAGGAATAAATACAGTTAGGATATTTTTTATTCCAGCCAAAGTAATCATTTCTGGTATGCCAAAATATATCCACAAATTGCCATTGCAACAAATTATTCAACTAAGTAAAGGGTAATGTAACAAATAACTTTTAATATCATATTTTAATGATTTTATTTTGTAGCTGAGCATTATTTATCATAATCCTCATTTAACATAAGTACATATCCCCTTGATAAATCTTTTTTTGGGGGTCAAAGAGGCTTAAAATTTCTTATGCATTAGAATTTTTAAAGCATTGAACTAAATATTTTTAAAGATTGTATTTATATAAGAAGAACCAAATAAAGAAGACTGTAGGAAGAAAAATTAATCTAGCCAAAATTGCCTTACTCTAACATTTAATAATATTGAAGATTCTGTAAAACTTGGTATTTTATTATTTAAAATATCAACGTTTTAAATATTTTCCCTATATGAAAATAAGAAACACTTGAAGGCACTTGCCTATTTTCTACTTCCTATTCTGTGCAGCTGTTTTGCAGCTGTTTTCCCCTCCTTGAACTTCATGTTTTGCAGGAGGGGTCTTTATTGGGCTTAATGGCTGATTTTGATTGTTGAGATTCAGGCTGTGATTCTGTTTTCTTTCACAGTGGCAAGGTCATCCATGGCAGTGTCCCGATAGTTCCCAGAGAAAACACTGTAGGCAGTGATACTACTTGATGAATGGTCTTTGAAATTAAATGGATGGAAAGATACTCTGAACCAACCAATACTTCTAGAGAGTCCATTTTTGATGCATCCATATATGTTTTTTATTGTAATAATACAGAAAAAATTACAAAGCATATCTTCTTATCTTTTTCTTTCATCTGCAATGCAAATGAAATTTCACTTATTTTCTGAACAGATAAGTATTTGATCTTCATCTTTAAAGGAAAATTAAGTCATGCTAGTTCTTATATTTTGAGAGTGTTCTTAAGGAAAAGAAAGCTTTATGATTATGTTGATCATTATATATTTTCATTCAACATGGATATTTTGAGTGCTGGTCATCTGCTAGGCATTATACTGGGTGCTAGATATATCAAGCAAAATAGGAAATACTCCCTACCTTTGAAGAATTTCTAGTTCTAGTTCTGATTGGTCATAATTTTCTTCATGTATTGTTTTTATCATAGCTTCAAAAAATAAGCTAAAATTACCACTATGCTAAGAAACCCTGACAGAAACAATGGCAATTGTATCAACTTACCATTGTTAAGCACTCAGCCTTATTGGGACCTAATAATTAAGTTTTCAAAAGGCAAACATAACTACATCCATATTTACGTTACTGGAATGAGTAGAAAGCAAGAGATCTCAGGAGTCTTGGGAAATGTGCTTAAATGGCATCTAGAATTTTTAATGTGAGTTTCACTTAAGGGATATAGATTTTTGTATTCCACAAAGAAGTACAAATAAACAAGAGTCTGCTTCTGGAGAATTATTATTTCATGTTTTTGCATATAACTACAAACTAAGGGAACTATGATTGTAGCCTCCCAGTGTCTGCCACGTAGTCATGCCCAAACTGCCATATTCCTTACAGGAAAACTTGTGGCGGTGGGTTGTATCCGTCTATTATATACTTCTACTGCACCCTGAATTCCTCCTTCATAAAACCTATCACTCTGGTGGTTACTTGTTCTAGTCTATTTCGCTTTACTTGATTATAAGCATTGAGTGGAGAGACTATGCCATTCTTGGTCAATGAAGCTTCCTCAGTATCTAGCACGGCCCCTGAAACAGAAGTTGATTAGTTGTCATTGTTAAATAGCTGAGTAAAGGTATCTCTTGGCTAAAATTAAATATATATATAAATATACGTATGTGTTTTATATATATAAAGTATGTGGGGGGGGCTTGTATAAATTAAACCCTTATATCTTAGAATGTAGTCTCCATATTTACCAATTCCTCTAATGTTACAGTTTTAAAGATGGTCATTTTGTGAGGACTCATAATTTAGATCACGTTTTCCTTTTCTCTGTTTTGCAGTTTGAAATCTAGTAATGAAATCAGTGAATAAATAAGTGAAAATATGTGTAATATATATTGCCAAAATCGATTTAAATCTCAAAGTATTAATTTTCGAATCCTTCTTTCCCTAGAAGCACTATGATTGTATTTTTTCATTTGTTATTTTTACAAAATGGCCCTCCAGGCATTAGGAGCGCTTCCCTGCGCAGGCTGGGTGGCGGTGGGGGATTCATTGTCATGTCCTTGTAGTAAAAGAAATTTTTTCTAACTGAGTTTCCCAGAAACTAAAATTTTTTAGCTGTCATGTTTGGTCACTTATCACCCAAACTGCAGGTCTGATGAAAGTCTCATAGATTTTCATATCCATGAAAAGTTAGCCATGAAATAAGACATCTGAACTGCATTCTCTGTATGCAATGTCAGTCTTTGACGCCTAAGATAAGATGCTTTCTACGGACATTAAATTCTGTGATCTATTTCAGGAAAGGTAATTCTTTGATTTCCAAAGAACCATCATCTTGTCTTTTTCCGTCTGCCAGGCTGGGACATGAACTTGATCAGAATTATTTTCTGAAATGATGAGTATTTTACTGCACCTTCATGAAATTAATTCTCTGAAATATGTTTCTCACAGTAATGGGATTGGCTTAAATAATTGTAAATAAGAATTCAAATGTTCATTTCATGAAGAAACTTTAAAAGTTTATACTGTTCCAAAATTTAAAAAAATAGCAAAAAGCAGTTTCAGGCCACAATCACAAAACTTTGCATCCAGAAATATATGTTCTTTTTTGAAATGCATATAACTATATAAGTATAGGCTGTTTTTAAAATCCATTTTTTAACAAATTTTATTGATACATATTAATAAAGCATAAATCCACTCAAAGTGTACAACCATTGGTATTCAGTATAATAACATAGTTGTGCATTCATCACTTTAATCATTTTTAGAGCATTTTCATTGTTCCAGTAATAATAATAATGAAAAAAACAAAAAAACCCTTATCACCTCTTAATCTCTCTTTGCTTCTCCTGCTGTACATATCTGCTATTCTGTTTCTTTCTCTCTAGTATATTTATATTTTGTAAAAATAGCCTTACATATCCAATATCACCAATATTTGTATTTTACATGATATTTCACTGTTATACAGTCCCATGTTACATTTTTTAGCTTTCTTCTAGTAATATGCATGACATTAGACTTACCCTTTCCACCACTGTCATACCCATATAATAACTCTGCTAGCTACAAACATAGAACCTTTTTATGACTTAAAATAGATCCATCAGGGCTAAATAGAAGAATGATGATTCATGAGTATTTATACCTACAAAATATACACACATGTACATGCAAACGCATACAATGGAAGGATAATTAAATGTACTATATTATCTTTAAAATTCCTTAAAAATGACCTGAAGCCCCTTCAGTTTCACTACATGTCTTTGTCTATACACTTCCCTTCCCTAATCTTTTTAATATCCTAGATCCAGAAGCTTTTCTTTCCAATATTTAATTGTACATTCCCCACACATTATTTAAGCAAATATGTTTAAACAATAGTTGACTATAATTATTTCAATGTGAAGATATGGCAAGCTAGCAATGTGACCATCATTTTTAGCACTATGTACATAAGAAAATGTATTTCTGGCTTTCAAGACACTAGATACAAACTTTAGGAAATTTAATGTATTAGTTTCATTGCAGGCTGCCTTTTGTTCTTAAAATATAATACATAGGTCAAATTGTACCACATAGTAAGTTACCTCCTGGTGTGCAAAGTTTGTAAATGTTTTGTTCTGAAACTCTCCTTCTCTCCGTGCCCCATACATAAATCAGAACGCATATATGTAAACCTCTTTGCATCTTACAGCCATGTAGACTTACTAGTATTTATCTTTTCATCCTCAAAAATTATATTTTGGATTTTCACCCCATGGATTTCTGTGTCCACATTTGAAGTATAATATTTGAGAGCGTTAAACTTTTCCAAAGTGACTAAGTTTTTATAGATGCTACCTAGATCTACAGAGAGTTAGCTATCTTTAGTTCTTGACATATGTTTGAATTTTATATTTGTATTCAGGGAAAACAAATTGGCCCAGTGCACAAAGAACTGAGATTGGTAAACTGGTAATGTTTTCAAAGAAAAGACTAAGAGCCACAGGGCAGGTAGTGATTATCACTGATACATAGGAGTGGTTTTTATTTCAAATATCTGGCTCAAAGTCACAGTGACTGTCTGCAATAATAGGTGGGTTTTGTTGTTGTTGTTGTTGTTTTAAATAAAGTCCAGCCACTTCGCTTAGAACAAGCCTGCTCTACCCAAGAGAAAAGAAATTTAATATATTGCTCATGTTTATCCCAATTGGGGTTCATTTCTCTGTTTTCTTAAGATCTTTATAAGTTCTCTGATTCTAGCAAAGTAGGATTAGTAGTTATATAGTACAGTTTTCAGTGAAAGAGAGGCTTAAAAAATTTTCCTCTAGTTTTTCAAGACATCAGTGCTTCACACTCTACTGATTAATGATTATGCATTCTTTCAAAAGTATTTTGATATTCTTTCCATATCTCAATTTTACCTATGTAACATTTTATTGTATTTTCTACAATATATATGTAGCAAAATTGTTTCATAAGGTTTTCCATGGAATTCTATAGTCAAAACCCCATAGGGAAGTCTATCACCATTCATTTCATTCTCCCATGCCATACTGCCTTCAGTATTTTTTCTAAATTTTTTATCCATTAAAAAAAAGTATTGCATATAAGCTGAGAATAAAATTGAGACTGATCTTTATTTTAAAAAGACAATTTATGCACTTAGATGAGTGCTGTCCTTCAAATTTTCTTTTTTGTGGCTCCCCTTAATATTGTCATTACTCAAAATATTCTGGAACTCCTCTTTTATAACAATCTTGAAAGAGAATTTTTAAGCCACTGAGGAAAATTTGCCTTATTACTTTATACTCTCTCCTTCTTTTTTAAAATGTTCTTCTTCACCACTACAAATGTCTTTTAGCAACTTCAAAATATAAAATCAAGTCTTTAAAGGCAAACAGTTGGCACCTTGAGACTTTGCAAAATAATGTCATGCAAGCTCTCCAAACAATTCAAAACCAAAAATCGCAAAATCATTCATAGTACAGTGGTATCACTACCAGTGTTTAGATGTTTAGTATATTCTGCTTTAAAGAATAAATTACATGTTTGATTCAATTTCTGTTTATTTTAATAATGTGTTTCCTTGTCTCATTATTACAAATTTTATATGATGAATTCCACACTCAATGAAATATTCATTCCTAAACAAGTGTGTTTCAGTCACCTGGTAAGAAAGTAAATGACATGGCATTAAATATAACCATGACATGACTGTTTGGGGAATGAAACTTGTATCTGAATTGTTAGATTAACACAGGATTTCCCAGATTCAATTAATAAAGTTTTTATTTAAATTTCAGCATTAATAAATAAACCAATGATTTTCGATATAGTTTGACAATTTCAATATTAGAAAAGGACAATTCAGTGTTCCAAGACCTGTGCAGTATGTCTGCACTGGTGTTGTATATCAGTTTTATATCATATACATGCAGGAAGACACATACATATGCACAATATATGTATATGCTGTTCTGAACAACATATACATTTTGTTCTTAACATTCCTTGAGAAAAAAGAATGGGACTTGGATATCATGCATTCCTAATAAAAATTTTTCTCTGCAATCAATATTTTCATAGAAGGCTTTAAGAGAATTTTAAGAAGGGAGTGTCAAAAAATGCTTACCTTTTTAATACTATTATCTTTCCCAATACAATTACAAAGATCAGATAAATGAATTTCCTAGTAAATGTTTTTATTTGGTAATTAATACAGACACAGCCTTTAAGTGGATAATCATTATCTATTTCTATGACTGTCTGTCTAAACAATCTTTCCATCATCTATTAATCTAACAGTTTACAGCTTGTCAGATCATTTACTAATGAAACCAAAATTACAGATGAAATCCAAAGGAAGCCAGTTTCCTTTACATATGCTCTATATGGCCAGCGAAACCCTCCCACTTTCTGGACAAATATTTTTCAAGTATATGCCATGTTTATAGGACAGTCTAGCAGAGAGGATGATAATATTGACCAATAGTGTCATTGGCATGTCCGGTGCCTATGTATACTCATTTCTACATCCTCTAAGTGTAACTGGGGTCTTTAGCTTTGTTTTGTAGACTATGCCGCCCAACCATATCTTCTCCATGCAACTTAGTCCTCCTATTTGCCAGCTGATGAGCATTGAGTTCTTTAACATGACTGGCTGTTTTGGTGGCTCCTAAGCTAATTAAGAGTCATATGGCCATGTCCTTGAATCATAGACTAGAAAGAGGCTCCTCATCCAGCAGCACCACTCCTGTTGTCATTTTCCTTTTTTGCT
>PVKH010012328.1:0-17331 GCA_004027955.1 Chaetophractus vellerosus | reverse complement strand
TTAAGGTATCCACTTTCAGCAGCCTAGGAAACTAAAACATTATTCTAAGAAGGATGCGATGCGTTTGGGGGATTTTAAATAGGGGTGAAACATGACGTGTTTTTTTTTTTAAGTACATATTCCTTATATGTGGAGATTAGAATGTGGGAAGGGAAGATTGAAAGCAGAGACCAGCTTAGAGGATATAGCATCAAAACAGGTGACTGATGATGCTTCAGAGAGTAGTAGTGTATGTTCGTTTGGCAGATCTGCTATGACAAATACCTCACAGTTTTGAGGCCAGAAGTCCAAAATCAAGATAGTGGCAAGACTTGCTTTCTCCTGAATTCTTTATGTTCTGGGGCTGACTGACAACAATCCTTGGGATTCCATGGCTTATATATCCGCTTCCCTTCATATGGCAATGTCCTCTCCATTCTGGCTTCTGTGACTTTGGTTTCTCCTTACAAGGCCTCCAGTAATCTGGATTAAGACCCACCCTCACTCAGTTGGGCCACACTTTATCTAAAAATAAAATCTTCAAGAAATCCTATTCACAATGATTTTATGCCCACAGGAATGCAGATTATGAATAAGTCTTTGTTGTGGTACATAATTTAAGCTACCACATGGTGTAAAGAAGATATGGATGGATTCAAAATATGTTTTGGGAGAAGCCTTGACAGTATTTCCATGGGGGAAGGAGAGTAAGAAAATTTCTAGATTGTTTTGAAATCATAAAAAAATGAATAAATGTTCTTTAGATGATGTGATGAAAATGGCACTTTACCTCTGTGATCTTCTTCCCCAAACTCCGTAACCCCAGTCTAATCATGAGGGAAAAAAAATCAGACAAATTCGAATGGAAGGACATCCTGCTATATACCTGACCAGTACTCCTTAAAACTGTCAAGATCATCAAAAACAAGGAAGGTCTGAGAAACTGTCACAGTTAAGAGAGGCCTAAGAAGGCATGACAACTAAATGTAATGTATTATGCTGGATGGGATGCTGGAACAGAAAAAGGACATTAAGTAATGTGGTTGTTTGAAGCTGTATATACCCCAGAAAAACATGTTTTTAAATTTAATCCATTCTTGTGGGTGTGAACCCATTGTAAGTAGGACCTTTTGATGCAATTAATTCAGTTAAGGCATGACCCAGGATGGGTCTTAATCCTATTACTGGAGTCCTTTATAAGAGAATGAAATTCAGACAGAGAGAGAAAACCATGGAAGCAAGAAGCTGAAATAAACTAAACCCAAAAAAGAAGGGAGATACCAGCAGACACCTCCATGTGCCTTACCATGTGACAGAGGAGTCAAGGATGGCTGGCAGCTGGTCTTTGGGAAGAAAGGATTGCCTTGATGATGCCCTTATTTGGATATTTTCTCAGTCTCAAAACCACAAGCTAATAAATTACCATTTTTAACCTGACCCATTCCATGTTATTTGCTTTATGCAGCCTAGTAAACTAAAACAGGTAAAAACTATGGAATTCTGAATGAAGTATTGACTTTAGTTAATAATAATTAATATAGGGTCATGCACTGTAACAAATGTACCATAGTTATGTATAATATTTATAATATGGGAAATTGTGTGTGTAGGAAGGGAATTCTGTATTACCTGCTTTGTATTTCTATAAATCTAAAACTGCTCTAAAAATAAATTTTATAAATAATTAAAAAGAATATATGGTGGTATAATTTATTGAAATGGGGTTGCTGATAGAACAGTTGAGGGACCCCTGAATAGTCAAGTGGTAGAATCACTCAATGTTGTCCTGATTTTTAACAGCTAGCAACTCTCTAATATATGAAAGCTTTACTTGATTTCTTACTTGACCAGTAGCTTGATAGAAAAACCTATTTTTAAAAACAAGTGTGGTATGTTATCGTCTTTCTGATGGTCCATGAGTAGCAGAAATTATATCACCGGGCCCAGAGAAGCACATACTAAATTGGCTACTTTCTTACAGCACTATTACACGAGTGATGCCACAAGTGACTTCCCTGTGTTATATTTCTTATTGTGTCTACCCTAAAGGCAAAAGTTTAGGTGGAAAATGTATGGGGCACTTCCATTGGACTAGAAGGGTGTTAAAAAATGGGACTGTATTAGTCAGCCAAAGGGGTGCTGATGCAAAATACCAGAAATCTGTTGGCTTTTATAAAGGGTATTTATTTGGGGTAGAGGCTTACAGTTACCAGGCAATAAAGGGTCAGTTAGTTCCCTCACCAAAATCTGTTGGAGCAAGATGGCTGCTGACATCTGCCAAGAGTCCACGCTTCCTGGGTTCCTCTCTTTCTGGAGCGTGTTTCTCTTCAGGCTCAGGCTTGCTTTTCTCCACAAGGGCAGCTGTAAACTATCAGGTGAATGGCTCTGTGTCCCTCTCTGGCGCTTGTGCCACGTCTATGAAGCCGTCTCTACTCCTCTGTGTTCTTCCGTGTGCTCACTTCCCAGACTCCAGCTTAAAACTCCAGCATCAAAACTCCAACTCTGTCCTTTGCCATGTTTTTTTACCTGTGAGTCCCTACCCACCAAAGGGCGGGGACTTAATGCCCTACTGATGTGGCCCAATCAAAGTCCTAATCATAATTTAATCAATTAAAAGTGATACCTCTGACAGACCGGTTTACAAACATAATCCAATAACTATTTTTGGAATCCATAAACAATGCCAAACTGCTACAGGGATCAAAACGTGACAAGGAATCTAGAAAGTTTGAGGTTGGGAGAAGCATCTAGTAAAAATTAGGTGATGAGAAAATAATTACATCTTCAGCAACATATAATACTACTTCATGATTTGGAGTGTTATTGCCCATAAAAATATGTTTGTTATTTTTTCCTTTATACCTGGAGTCATTCTATTTACTATTCATTTGTTTGTTTATTTTGTGTTTGTTTTTGGTTGTATGTGCCTTAACTGAGAATTGATTAAATAGAAATCAACATGGAGGAACAGAATACAAATGTATTTGTTTAAGATAAGCTCTTTGAGAAAAATAAAACTGTTTCTGTATTAATTTATATGTGTTTCTTCACCAGTGGAATTTCTGCCTTGATGTATGTAACAGTTTTGTCTTAATAGATGCTGTTTTCTTCCTATAGTACGAACTCATGAAAAATTTAAGTTGCTTAAGACTTGTTTTTTGTTTTTCTGCTGCAGGAAGACATGTTTCCTTTTTATTTAAGAATTATATAGACACACAGTCCATGAGATGGTATTTATTTTTTCTTAAGATTATCATCAGGCATTCAGAGAGATACTGCTGACTCACAAATGTTATTATGAGTTGGATATTTTAAGGGAACTTTTAAAAATACTTTTTGTTTTCTGAAACAATATTGAAAAAATATGTTAAGAGCTGACAAGAGTTGCTAAGAGGAGAGAAAATGTCCTTTAAGAAGAATTAGAGAAACTATTTCATTAGGGAAAAGATTAAAAATACAATGGAATAAAATAGATCAAAATAAGCAATTCACATATAGAAAAATAAAAAAGTGTGAAATGCTTCAAATATTATGCTGAAAATTATAAATTAACCAGTACAATCAATATTTTATCCACATAATAGGGAAGGATACAGAAAATGACAATGACTTGATTTGGAAAGTGTTGAATATTTATTTGTTGTGGATTGAACTGTGTATCCCAGTTTGGACACATTCTTGATCTTGGTCTGCTTTCTGGTGGTGTGGACGCATTGTAAATAAGATCTATTCAAGACATTACTTCAGTTCACATGTGGCCCAACTAAAGGGGTCGGGCTTTAATCCAATTTTTGAAGTCCTTTATAATCAGAGTGAAAGTCAGGCAGAGAGAAAAGCAGTCAGAGCTGGAAGTTAATGGAATCTGGAAGAGAAAGGAGGAGACACCACCAAGTGCCCTGCTATGTGGTGCAAAAGCCACTGACTGAGGATTGCTGGCAGCCAGCCCCAGAATGCCAGTCTTCTGGGAGAAAGCATTGTTTGCTGACACCTCAATTTTGTACTTCTCCTGGCTGCAATCCTTGAGCCAATAAATTCCTGTTGTTTAAGCCAACCCATTGGTATGACACTTGTTTTAGCACCCGGGAAACTAAAACAATATTTTTCTTTATTTATATTTGATGTTTTCCTTAATTTTGCACAATGAATAGATATTATTTATAAATAGAAATAAATAGGGTAACATAATTGTTTAAAAATGTAAATAGATATATTTGAAAGGACTTACTCTTTCCCCATCATTATACCAATTATGTAGCTCAGTCTAATGAACTGTGCATAATAGGGGCATGAACCTATTATTCCTATGTATGTATTTTCAAAAGAGCTTAAATTTTAACCACTCACCTGGATTAGCAAATTGGTTTATGCCTTAAGGACCTTGTGGGGGATTACATTCTGTACCTCAGGAGAAAGAAGCAAAACATGTTCTAAACCTTAATCCATTCCTGTGGTTATGAACCCACAGTAAATAGGACCGTTTGAAGATGTTATTTTTATTTAGGGTGTGGCCTAACTGAATAAGGTTGGGCCTTAAGCCTATTACTGGAGGCTTTATGAAAAGAAAGCCAAATGGAGGCATAGAAGCTGGAAGACTATGGAATCCAGGATGTCACCCTGTGACAGGAAGGTCAAGGAACCCCAGGACTGCCGACCAGTCAGAACACAACCAACCTGAGGTGAAGCAAGTTTTCTAGCTTCTGACACCAGGAGCTAATACTTTCCTGTTGTTAAGCCAACCCATTCTGTATTTGTCCTAGCAGCTGGGAAACTAAGATAGGCCACCTCTCTGAATGGTGTTTAATAGTCAACAGACAACATTAGATCTCTAGGAAAGCATTTGTCCTAGTTACTAACAAAAGAGAACAGTCTGATTTGAATCCAGCTTCTCCTCCTCGCTAACAGAATAGCCTTGGGAATTAATTCAATCTTCATGATTACATTCCTTTGTCTTTAAAATGAGAATAACAGTAGGATTGTAGGAAGGATTATTAGGTGAATTAAATTAAAATGATATACTCACATGTAAAACATCTAATGTAGAATCTGCTATAGAGAAAAGGTATTCAAGAGATAGAATCAATTAGAGATTCTTAGAGTAGGTAAGAAACGGTAGATGGTATTATTAGAAAAAGTTTGAGGAGGTTGCAGGATCTGGTTTCCTTCCCCACCATAAACACCCTATTGCAGCACATGGGGCTTAACGCTATTCATGAGAAAGTACTGGGCAGTGCAGGGATTTTTTCGCCTTCTCGCAAGAATTGTCTAGGAACTCATCTGGTTGACAGAGGTGCTAGGTTGGTACCCTTATTCTTGGTTCCTATGTGCATTTTCAAGTCAGTTTTACCCTTCACTTTCACCTCCAGCGATTAACTTTGCCAGATTCTCAGATTCTTAGAGAATGGGGTCATGGCCAGTTCTCTGTAGCTATGTCCCCTGTTGCCTCCTGATCTCTGAGTTTCACCCTGCTGCTGCTGGTGGTCCTGGTACCCACAGGATGGGCTCACAGAGTTTAAAGGGCCAGTGGCAGGGAAGAGTTTTTGCCATCATTCCAAATTTTAATTGAAATTGTGGAATATGATCAGTGAAATCAGTTTTGAATATCCTTGCTAAAATAAGTCTTGAGGCTAACCATACCACTATGTTTGAGGATTGCCATTACCAGCACTTACAAGGTTCTTAACTAGTAAACCAGTATATCCTGAAGAATGTGAGAACCTCTTATAAATAGAAACATATATAAAGTATAAAGAATCCAACTGATAAATACCCAACTGGCTAAAATTTAGATAACATTTAGCTTCAAAAATTTAAAATATGGAAAGAAAAATAATTTGAAAAGTTTTAGTATTTTTAAATCTTGAATTTTATCAAAGCATCTTCTCCAAAGAAATTAATAGAAAGCATTTTTGTCTCTACAGAGACTAAGCTAAGGCTAAATCAGATTAAAATACAATGTAAGAAGCTTAAATGGGAAGAAGGAAACATGGCCTAATGGAAATGCTATTAAACAGCACATGATCCTATGAGTTGTCATAGAATCTAACTCTTCTGTAGGTGTTTGGAAACAAAGGAGACCCCCATTCATTTGGAATATTTTAAATTTTTTCTTGCCTACAGACAAAAAACTTGACTGGATAATCCTGTCAGGGCCTCACACAAGAATTTTATGAGCCTATGTTAGTGATAGGTTAAATCATCAGCACAAAAGAAAGTAGGTCAGTCTCGAAGTTTATATTCATATTATATTTTTTGCCTTCAACCCAAAGGCAATCTGTGATGGGTTCCAAGAAAAAGGATATCCTTTGCTTATGTTGATGTTCTTACACAATATGACCATTACTAGAAGAGCAAAGCAAGACTAAGACTATAATCATTTAGAATAATAAGAAATAGTAGGGGGGCCAGTTGTAGCCCAGTTGGTAGGGCGCTGGTTTACCACATGGGAGACCCTGGGTTCAGTTCCTGGGGCCCTCTTTGAGTGGGCAGACCGCCTTGAGAAGGCAAGCCGCCGTGGGCAGGGCAAAGCTGCCGTGGGCAGGGCAAAAGCCGCCGCAGGCAGGGCAAGCCTCTCGTGAGCAGGCAAGGCTGCTGCATGGTGAGCTGACTCGGTGGGTCCCCGTAATGGGGGTAGACAAGCAGACACAGAAGAATGCAAAAATGAACACAGCAAGAACAAGCAGAAAGGGGGGGAATATATAATTAAAAAAAAAAAGAAATAGTAGGAGCATACTTCAGGAATTCTTCAGTGTTTTTTTTTCATTTTCATTTTCATTTTATCAGAATATCACAACTGTGTTGAATGAGAAAAGAGAAAAGGTGATGCCACGATAAAGGCAAAAATAACAATTATGATTCATCAAAGTTATTTGAAGCTCAGGAAAATCAGGATTACATTTCTGGAGGAAAAGTGATTTTTAAATTTTTTTAAAAATTAGTTAATATACTTTAAACATGGGCAGGAAAATTCTCAGGGATCTCAAACCCTTTGAAAGATATTTTGTACCTCCCACACCATAAAAAAGGAGCAACAGTGACAACACTGGGTTTGTCATACTAAATGAAAAATATGTTTCCTTTGGCTATTGTATAGTGGGTCACACAGGTGTGTTGTACTTTACAAAATATCTTTGGCAGTCAGACTCCCCATAACATACAGAAAGAATGCCAAACACATTTAATTCATCCATCTGTTACTCACATACAGCTATTGTAATTTGCAGTTCTTTGAACAATAGATGACTTGCTGTTTGATTTATATCATTTGAATTTCAAATGTGTCTCTCTAATGGATTTTCATAACTGCCATAGATAGATACTTCAGCTAAACAAAGCAAGTTCATGAAGAGCAATTAACTCTCCCTTTAAAGCCAAATGAAATACATCAACAGCTTTCTCTCATTGGGCAAACAACTCTCTTGTTTCCATTTTATTACTATGGAGTTATTTCTTTCAATAGATATAGAAGTGCATTTTGTTTAACAAACTTTTTTAAAAATTTTTACTTTTTAAAGAGGCTAATTTAGAGATGAATCACTCAACAGGAATTTGTATTCAGCTCAACCAAGTAAATCATAAGAAAATTTTATCCTAAGAAAAACTGCAGAGGAAGAGGAAACTCTGTCAAAGAATCAAGGAATCCTTTAAGTAAACAAATGCCAGGCATGTGTAGCTCTCACAGGGCTTGAAGAAAGTCCTGCTGAGAAAAAGCATTAAAATATGTATTTGCTTAACCTTACAAGATGATTATACTTAATATAATCCCTTGGAAATAAATATTTGAAGATCAATTGAAATTTCTAATCAGTTTCTTGAAATGGCAAATACTTTCTCTTCAAATCAACAAAATATTTACTCATTATTCCTTTTTATATGCCACCCCTATGAAATTCATTTTCAAAATGAATCATTTAAAAAACATTTTAAAGACATATATCACCACCTTCCCTTTCAGTTCCCTATAGGTATTTCTTATTTCTTTACATGCTTTTGGCTTTCTGCCTGTTTAGAACAAGTTAAAAATAGACTTTGCTTTCAATAATTAAAAAATTATATAAAAATACTCAGTAGTCATAATTATATTTCTTATTGAAAATTGCTTTTGAGTTCTCCAAACTAAACATTCCATTTTTATTAGTGGTAGTGGATGTGACTCAAGCAGTTGAGCACCTGCCTCCCACATGGGAGGTCCTGGGTTCAGTTCCCAGTGCCCCCTGAAAACAAACAAACAAAAAACAAACAACAAGCAAAACAAATGAAAAAAACCACCTTAGGGAAGTCAATATGGCTCAGTGTTGAGGTCTTGGGTTCTATCCCCAGTCCCTGGTACCTCAAAAAGCTAAACAAAACAAAACAAAACAAAACAAAACAAAAAACAACTAGTGATTCTATTAGCAGTAAGAAAGGTAAAGGGACACTATTTTATCTGCTATCTGGCCCAGGTAAATTTAAGATCAATCTGATGAATGTTAGAAGATAAATCTAACTATTCAAGGATGGCAGTACATTTAAAAAAATATTTCTAGGCTAAAGTAATTTTATTTTCATACATGCATTTATTTTGGTACAATATGAAGATTTTTTTTTTAAGATTATAAAGGTAATGTGCTAGAATTACAGGATAGTTTTTGAATACGGTAAATTAAAATAAAATTTAAATAAACTTTGTAAGGCAGACATAAATACTGTCAACAACTGGGAAGTTTCCAGTCTCTGTGATAGACAGATAAACAGATAATCAGACATATATTTTATGAAATTGGGGTCCTCCTGCTTATAGAGCACTCATTATTCTGTTTAACAAATATTTGTTGGGCATCTACTATGTAAAAGGAATTGTGCTTGATGGAGTATTGAATAATATGCACAAATCTCCATAAGCTTTTAGTCTAGGAGATGAAGTACCATACACAAGACATTGTAACACCAGATAGAAAGTACTTAAATGTTATAAAAGAACAAAATGTTTTAAAACTTCAGAGGAAGAAGTAATTAACACTCTTTTAGAGTATATTCAAAGAAGGAATCATTACATTTGAGCCAAGTCTTCAAGGTTGGCTGAACTTTGTACATGTGACAGGATATAGTCTAACTATTATTACACTGAGTAATACATTGCTTACTGGCTAATTAAAAATGTGGACAGCTGAACTTTGGACATGTGAAGATGAGATTTACAGGCATTGCAAGTGAAGAGAGAGCATAAGCTAAGGAAAAGAGGCAGGATGCACATAGAAAATGTAGACAAAATACTGATATTCCAGAAAGTGTGGCATAATACATTCACATTTGTAGGCATAGGAGTCTAATAGAACAAAGAATAGTGACAGAAAAGAATACAGTAATAAAGTTCAAGGCTGTGTTAGTGGTGGGGCAATGAGTGATTTTCCTTTTTATTTATTTTCCTATGTTTTAATTATTTTATTTAAAAAATATATATGGTTTCAGGAATTTCTCATCACTTTACAAACATAAATACATTTGACCATTTTGAGAACACAATGAGTAGCTGTAATTATTCCCATTTCATAGATCAGGAAACTAAGGGACAGAGAGGGTAAGCAAACTGGTCAAGGGTACACACCTATTTGTATCAAACCTGGAAAGTTTCACTCCAAAATCCATACTCTTAACCATTTTGCTCTGCTGAGTGTATTTCTTTTCCACCCTTTTATAATTCACAATTGTAATAAACCTGAGGAAAAATAAATTAAATTTCAACATGATACATAATCACACAAACTTTATTTCTACAGATAACCTTCATTTCCACAAGCTAATTTATTTTTGCTCCACCTTATGGGTTCAGTTCCCAGTGCCCCCTGGGTATAAAATAATGACTTATATGCATAAGTAAAACTCTTCAGAATCCTAAGTCTCAAAGAGTTTTCTAAGGTCCCAAAGGAACAGTTCTCTTCCCCTGGTCCTGCTTTCCAATGGATTTGTATTTGACTTCCCCAAGCAGGAATGCAGTCACTGTTAAACTTCTTAAAGACTTTGTCACAGGAAGTGAGTGAGGTTTGCCAAAGATGACAGTTTTAAAATGTGGTTTTGTTTACCTGACAATATTTTCTGCCAGACTAATTCCAACCAAGATAGGGAAAGAAAAGAGTAATGAGGAAAAAACAAACAATACAAGGTTTTATCCACACATGAAGCTATTCAGAGCAGAAGTACAGAAATTCATCATCTGTTTGGGATTCAACAATCAATGAAATATCAACTCAACAACCTAATAACTGAAGGTTCTATATAGTCCCAAGTAGAAATGTCCTTTATGTTTAATTACTGTTAAGAAATAGTATCTGGCAATGGAAATAAGCCTTTTAAATCATACCCTTGCTAAAATATTTCTTTTAATCAACACATAAAGAAGTTGCTTAAAAAAAGAAGTCAAATGCAATATATCCAGAATTTTGTTCAAAAGAAATATAATTGTCTAAGAAAATATGCATCTGTTAAGAGTCCAAAGAAACTCACAGACTGAACTTTAAGAAACAGCTAATAATTTTGGTATGATAATAGACAATAAATACTTACTGGGGCAAACATAAGAATGAGATGGGCAAGCTTGAAATTTAAGTAGGGATGACCTTTATTAAACTGAATCCCTTCAAGTAACTGCTTATTTTTCAGGATATAATCTAACTATTACTGAGTAATACATTGCTTACTTGCTAATTAAAAGTGTGGGCAGAAAATTCTACATGAATAAATGTATCAAAGCAATGGGAAAAATAAAGTATCTATTATATAGCAGAAAGCTAATGATTAAAATTTATAAGTACTTCCCATTTTTTCCCACAAATGTATTAAGTTTCAAGGTATTCTGAACTATTTTAATTCACTACAAGTACAGTATGCATGTAATAACTCTCACTTATAAATGTATTTTTGCAAGCTCATTGAAGTACTGTATACATAAAGTACAAAATTCTTAACTGTACATCTTGTTGAATATATGAATAACTATGTAATAGCTATCCAGGTAAAGATATAGAACATTGCATTGATCCAAAAGCACCCTCATGCCATTTTCCAATTAACAGCCCCACGAATATAACTAATATTCTGACTTCAAGCAAACATAGGTTTTGTTTGTTTTTAAACTTCATAGAAATGGAATCATACATTATGAACAATTTAAAGGCCTGACTTCCTTCAATTAACATTCAGTGAGATTCATTTATATTTTTGCAAGCAGTTGTAGGCTTTTCTTTAAATTGCAACCTTGTATGAATATACTATAATATATTTATCCATCAACTATTAATGGATATTTGGGTTGTTTTCAGTGTTGGGCGATGGTGAATAAACCTGCTAGAAGCATTCTTGTGCATATCTTTTGGTAGACATATGTACTCTTTTCCATTGGACACATAGAAATGGAATTTCTGTACAGCATATATGCACATGTACACCATTAGTAAATCTTTCCAATCTTTTCCAAAATGGTTTTACCAATTTATACTTTCATTGTAATGTGTGCTTTACATCCTCACAAATACTTGTAATTGTCAGGTTTGTTTTTGTTTTTATTTATTTTTTCCATTATCAATTCTGGTATGTGAAGAAGTAGTAGTAGAATCTTATTCTGGATTTTATTTGTGTTTCCTTGATACTAAGACATTTATATTTTAAGGAGATTTAGAAGAAGGAGGAAAATTTTGTGTCTTTAAGTCTAAAACTTGGGCATATATAAGGATAAACTCCTGACAATCCAGGGAAATGTCTCCCAAGGAAGTTGGCTAAATTTATTATTATTTAGAGAGTGCTAGAAAATGAGAATGAACAAAACTCTAGAATATAATGTGTATTATAGCAAACAAGCTAAATATTACTAAAAGTGACGGTTTGCTGTTTGGGCATAAGCAAAGCTAATTTTAAGCTTCCAAAATTCTATGTTGCCTATCACTCCCATTTTTAAATAAAAGCTTGTAGAAAGAAATGGTTTCAAATATCATTACAATTATGTTTCATTTAAGATGAATTAACATGTTTCCCTTTCCTTTTTTTATAATGAGGCTTCAAACTTTTGACACCTAAAATGGGAAAGCACATCTTGATATGATGAATATTCTGTTATTCCAACTGCCAGTTAGATTTCATGTTTCAGATGACTCCAAATATGACAGGTCTAACCAAAATCTTAACTCAAGCCTTGCAGCTGGGAGGAATTTCAATTTTAAATAAACCACAGGGGCCATCCTTGTAAGGAACTGGCAAACACAGTTATGCTCATTGAAGCTGAAGTTTAGTGTGGGAATTTGCATAACATATTCAGACAACAAACACTTGATGTGAGAAGAAAAGGGGAGGAGATTGTTTTTTACCAATGAAGCCACACAAAGTTTAGGTCCTAAATGGGACTTCTTTATATTTTCAAAGTGAATATCTACAAGATTTTTATACATGAGTTCATAATTTTGATACTTCTTTTTAAGTGATCCTAATAAGTTCAGGAAATAACTTTTCTACCACTGAAATGAAACAAGTTGGTTGGTTGGTGTGCAATTTTAGAGTGGACTCTATAACAAAGTTAAAAAATAGTATAGAAATTATCCTCAAGAAATATGGAATTTATATGGACTCTTAGTAAAATCTAAAATGCAGCTTGGAATTAGTATGTTTCTATTTTATAGAGATTCTAAGAAGAAAAATGAGATCAAGCAGACTTTTTAGATCAGCATTCTGTTTCACCATGGAACATGTGCATTCGTGCAAGGTGGAATTCAAGGGCAAAAACTTTTGTACCAAGACTAAGATTTAAATTTTCTCTCTCTGAAAAATGAGAAATGAAAGTGTGTTCTTTTTTCTTTCTCTTATTTGTGGTCTGACTTCTTTTTCTACGGTTGTGCACTTCTGAATTAGGCATTTGATGTTCAAATTGGGTTAGAGTCATAATTAGATTTTCAAGCCCATGAAGAATCAGGTCTCCAAATATTTCATGTAATTTTCTACAGTAGAGAAAATTGGAGCAAAGTACCTATGTCAGTCTCATCCATTCATTATGTTTTCCTTAATTTACTCATTCTGTCCATGAACATTTACTGAGTGTTATATATATGCCAGTCATTCTGATGGCTCCAAAGATTTAAAAATAAAACAAAACAAAACAGAAAATGCCAAGATAGTGTCTTTGCCTCAAAATGCTAACATCCCAGTGGCTAAGACAAAACAAAAAATCTAAACAATAATCATATTGTAGTATGATAAGTGTTATAAGAGAGGTGGAGAGATTTTGGATGGGAAAGAAGAGCAAAGGATGGCAGGAGAGGTATCTTCTTAGAGTTTATGTGGGCTTCATAATTTTTCTAATATGGTAGTTACATTATGACTCACATTTTACAGTTAAGGAAACTAGGGCAGAGAAAATTTAATTGACTTCGGGGAATCTAGACTGCATTATCACAACTGAGAAAGGTGAGTTACTGTATTCTTTTTGATTGAAAAATCTAGATAGAAATGGTATAACAATCATGTTTGCAGCAGTCTTTGAACAAAACATTAACACCTGATTTAATTTATAGTTCAATATTATGAAGACTGAATATAAAAGAGTAATGTGCAAAGCAACTGTATCAAGAAAATTTGCACGTGGAGAGTGACTACATGCACTGTAAGGAGAATTTAATATTTTAATTTCCTTTACTTGGAATTTTAAAATTTTAGCTGTAATACAATTAAACAGATAATATTTCCTTAATGTAACTTTTGGAATTTCACTGTTTTAATCTGAGAATTACCCCTCAAGATTCCATTGGACCGAGGAAGAAATAAGAGAGCAATATGTGCTTCTATTTAAGAAACTTTGTAGTCTTTAAATAGGAAGATGACACAATTTATTGTCCAAACCAGAACACCCTTGGAAGTGAAAATAGGTTCTAACAAAAATTGTTCACCTGTAAACTAAGATTATCTTGAACAAACTGGGGTATATGATCAACATGTCTTTTGGATACTTCATTGCGTCCTTGATATTCAAAGAACTGTAAAATAGCTGTTCTCAAACTATAGGGTACAAAATAACCACCTGGGAAGGTAATTAAAATGCAATGTCCAAGCCTCACTCCAGGCCTACTGAATCTGATTTTCTAAGGTTGGGGCTAAGGAATCTGAATTCCCTGATGACTTCAAGTCATCATTTCAAGCAGTCTAGGGATCCAAATATTCTAAAAAACACTGATCTATATAAGCAGGAAAGTTTTTCTTATTATTCTGAAAAAAAAAACTCTACTAATATTTTCAATAGAGCTTATGTATAGATTTTCTGTAATCAAATTTGTGCTGCAATTAAGGTGTAGTGGTTCTGAAACCAGACACTTAGATACAAGTTTCAGTATAACCAATTCCTTGCTCTACAACTTCAAATCAGTTACTAAATGTTCCTAAGTTTTTTTTTTAATTAAAATGAGGACAATAATAATGCCTGCCTCACAGAATTATTGTAAAAGTTAAATGAATTATTTTATATAAAGCATTTAAAAGAATACCTGTACAGAGAAAAAATTCAATTAATATTAGTTTTTAATTTCTATCTACAATTATACATTCATTAAAATTATCAAATATATTTGTCCTTTCTTGCTGCAATAATTTTGGTGTTAAGTGATCCAATTGATAAAAAATCATTTTACAGAAAAGTTCTTCTTTTTTTCTTCTTCTTCAGAACACTGTTCAAAACATGTCATCTATGGCACTTTCCAATTCTACTTGAATATATCAATAGTTCAATGATAACACAGTTAAGCATATTTATGTAAATTGTGCTAAAGCATCATAGATTATATGACTGAAGTGTTTAGGAGAAACAAGAAATAGTAGAAAAAGCCATCTGGCCCTCAAGTGAAGGGTTAATTCAAGGTCACATGCCTTATTTTTCAGAGAGCCAGGACTAGATCTCAGGTGTCTTGATTTCTAGTGCACTGTTCTTTATTTTTAGCAAAATCATATGATTTATTGTCCACACCCAGACACTTTTGATGATGAAATAGTGCACTATTAAAACACACTGTAAAAAGAGACACAAATCAGGATTGTCCCAAGCAAACCAGGATTATGGTATATCAGCCACAGTCTAATAGGTAAAATAGAAATCACATTACCTATTTTAATATAGAGAATTTAATATAGGGAATTTGGTAAACAGTGTAGGATAACTGATAAAGAAAAAAAAAAAGGAACACATACAGTTAGAAAATAACTTCAGGAATCAACTCTCATTTCCTGGCCTTAGGAAATAAAAAGAAGAGGTTGAGGTTTTGAAACCTAAGAAGTCCAGAGGAGAGGTACCACGGACCTACAATTCAAACCTTGGCTGCTGCTAATTCGTCAGAAGCTCAAATGAGCATTCCAGCAGAGTTGAGACCAGAACCTCTGAGGAGGATATGATGGTGCCTTAGGAGTTTAGGGAAGAGGCCCTGTGGAGGTGTGGCTCAGACCTCTGTAAAGGGTGTGATATCTGACTAATGTTGGTACCTCAAGAGCTCAGAGTGGGCACTAGGAAATGGGGTCAGAACTCTGGGGAACAGACGTTACCATCTGCCCTGCGTACTTCTAAATGGACCTATTAAGGCTGGTTCTGGAAATGACTCAAGAAGCTGAAGATGTTAACCAACTGTTGCTAAGTGAAAAACATCCGTTAGGATGACACTGACAGGAGTGACATTCTTCCTGCCTTCCTATCTCCTTCCAGTGTCCTCTATTGGCTGAGACTAAAAGGAAGCCAGCTGACAAAGGAGAACATTGTTTCCAGAATCTCAGGTTCAACATCACAAAGCAGAATACAGAAGAGTGGGTTTGGAGCAGAAAGACAACAGCTAAGAAACTCACACAGTCCATCCCTTTGGCTCTTCAGTGGCCATATATACATTTATATATATATACTTGACCTTCCATTCAAAAACAACAGCAATTTTATGCTTCCATATAACAGCTGCAAGTATACTTCCTACATATTAAATCATTCTTGCCTTCTTCCTAAAATGGATGTCACAAATCCATCATGTATCCATTTCTAGTGAAAGAAGTCAATCTAGTGATGTTCATTACTCCTCTATATGAGTCACACACAAATATTCTGTAACATAAAGACTAAATTTTAAAGTAAACGGTTACCACCAAGTCTTAAATAAAATAATAACAGAAATGAGAGGGGAGAAAAAATTAGTGAAAATATATATGAACATACATATATGTGTATACATACTCACACACCCAAATTTATAATAAAATATGCATAATTGATGGAGCTCACATTTTGTGACTGGTCACAAAGCAGAAGTTTTGGTTTTTTTTCATAACTTCATTATTTTGCAGTCAATTCCATTTTCTCTTTGTCCTTGGCAGCATGTGAGGTAACCCAAATTTTCATTCCAAAAGAATTTGAATCTTCAGAAATATTATTATTATTATTATTGCTAAAATGTTCCTTTAACTTTTGCTCTTAGACTTAGAGGCACCCCAGCTAATTTGTGTTCGCAGAATAATCCGTAGAGTCCATAAAGACCATAGAGCCCAGAAGGGAAGGTAGAGATCAGGCAGAGATTGCCCTCCATCTTGCTTCAACATGTGGCAGCTGACTTGGATGAGAAAGCACCTCTTATGGTATGTTGAGTTGGATTTTCATGGCCTTGAAACTGTACCCTTTTATCCCCAAATAAATATCCTTTATAAAAGTCAACACATTTCTGATACTTTGCATTGGCAGCCCTTTTGCAAACTAAAGCAGAAATATTTCCCTTTACCACTGTTTTTCAGGGACATTCCTGGTTGGGGTTGTTATGATGCAGTAGTCCATTTCCAGTTGATGCCAGCATAACTTGCAAAACTATAAGAAACTTCTAATAGGGCCAGAAGTTTGGACAAAGAGGAGAATTCAATGTAGTAGAAATAGGTATTAAAGGAGTCCAAACCCCCTGTTCAGGCAAATTACATGTGCTTTCTATCTTAATTAATATGTTCCCATGTTGATTTATATTTACTGGTGTTTATATGTGTATGTACGTATTTATCTATTTCTTTTTTTGTTTGTTTGTATTTTTTGCCATTGAATTTTTAAAATTAATTTATTTATTGTTTATATATCTATATATATTTTTAGGGTACATTGATTACATAAATGTTACACAGAGATTCTAGGAGTACCCATATGCCACGCCCCCACACCTCCCACAACCTCCCACATACACATCCCTCATCAGTGTGGCATAATGCCTGTGATAGATATACACATTTTGGGGCTTTCCCTCAAGCATAGTTCACAGTTCAGACTGTAGACGACCCTCTCTCCCATACAGTTCTGTATGATACATGATGATACAAAATGGCCTACATCCTCCATTGCAGCCTCACCCA